>JAUJYP020000095.1:0-81102 GCA_030674075.2 Linum usitatissimum
AATTAGCAATCACTCTTACATTCCTTGAAATTTATAATAAAGTCCTCACATCACTGTCAACAACACTTAGCAATTGCTAAAACCACTAAGGATGTACAAGAGTTGAACTTGATTGTTATTTATGCTATAAGTACACAACAACAAATATCAAAATTGGTTGAATGCGATCACAAGTATTGTACACATAAGAAGCTATGCAGAATATGGAGAATTTACTTTTGTTTAGATGGACTTTAAGATCTTGTATATCTTAGAAATAGTGTAGTAATTTTTAATTGTCACATCAGTGTAATTGTAGCAATTCATTCTTCAAAAAACTTCTAATCGCTTACATCTCTAAAATTGTTAGCAAATTCTTATGTTCCGAAAAATGTTCGAATATACATATGTATCATGGTTAATATAAAGTTTTCTCATAGGAAATTGGTTCATATCTTATGTGGCATTACTAATGAAATTGTTAATTATCAATCACTCTTACATTCCTTGCAATTTATAATAAAGTCGTCACATCACTCTCAACATCACTTAGCAATTGCTAAAACCATTGAGGATGTACAAGAGTTGAACTTGATTGTTATTTATGCTATAAGTACACAACAACAAAAATCAAAATTGGTTGAATGCGATCACAAGTTCTGTACATAAGAAGCGATGGCCGAATATGGAGAATTTAATTTTGTTTAGATGGACTTTAAGATCTTGTATATCTTAGAAATAGTGTAGTAATTTTTAATTCTCACATCACTAATTGTAGCAATTCATTCCTTAAACAATTTCTAATTTTTTATATCTCTAAAATTGTTAGAAAACTCTTATATTCAGAAAAATGTTCCAATATACTTATGTATCATGGTTTAGATAAAGTTTTCTCATAGGAAATTGGATCATATCCTATGTGGCATTGCTAATGAAATTGTTAATTAGTAATAACTCTTACATTCCTCGTAATTTCTAATAAAGTCGTCACATCACTCTCAACATCACTTAGCAATTGCTAAAACACTAAGGATGTACAAGACTCTAACCTGATTGTTATTTATGCTATAAGTACACAACAACAAAAATCAAAATTGGTTGAATGCGATCACAAGTTCTGTACATAAGAACCTATGGCAGAATATGGAGAATTTAATTTTTTTTAGATGGACTTTAATATCACGTATATCTTAGAAATAGTTTAGTAATTTTTAATTGTCACATCCCTAACTGTAGCAATTCATTCTTTAAAAAAATTTCTAATCGCTTACATCTCTAAAATTGTTAGCAAATTCTTATGTTCAGACAAATGTTTTAATATACTTATGTATCATGGTTAAAATAAAGTTTTCTCATAGGAAATTGGTTCATATCCTATGTGGCATTGCTAATGAAATTTATATTACCAATCACTCTTACATTCCTCGCAATTTCTAATAAAGTAGTCACATCACTCTCAACATCACTTAGCAATTGCTAAAACACTAAGGATGTACAAGAGTTGAAACTGATTGTTATTATTGCTATAAGTACACAATAAAAAAAATCAAAATTGGTTGAATGCAATTACAAGTTCTGTACATCAGAAACTATTCCAGAATATGGAGAATTTAATTTTGTTTTAGATGGACTTTAATATCATGTATATCTTAGAAATACTATAGTAATTTTTAATTGTCACATCCCTAATTGTAGCAATTCGTTCTTTAAAAAAATTTCTAATCGCTTACATCTCTAAAATTGTTAGCAAATTCTTATGTTGAGACAAATGTTCTAATATACTTATGTATCATGGTTAAAATAAAGTTTTCTCATAGGAAATTCGTTCATATCCTATGTGGCATTCCTAATGAAATTTATATTACCAATCACTCTTACATTCCTCGCAATTTCTAATAAAGTAGTCACATCACTCTCAACATCACTTAGCAATTGCTAAAACACTAAGGCTGTACAAGAGTTGAACCTGATTGTTATTCTATGCTATAAGTACACAATAACAAAAATCAAAATTGGTTGAATGCAATTACAAGTTCTGTACATAAGAAACTATTGCAGAATATGGAGAATTTAATTTAGTTTTAGATGGACTTTAATATCATGTATATCATAGAAATAGTTTAGTAATTTTTAATTGTCACATCCCTAATTGTAGCAATTGATTCTTTAAAAAATTTATAGTCGCTTATATCTCTAAAATTGTTAGCAAATTCTTATGTTGAGACAAATGTTCCAATATACTTATGTATCATGGTTAATATAAAGTTTTGTCATAGGAAATTTGTTCATATCCTATGTGGCATTGCTAATGAAATTTATATTACCAATCACTCTTACATTCCTCCCAATTTCTAATAAAGTAGTCACATCACTCTCAACATCACTTAGCAATTGCTAAAACACTAAGGATGTACAAGAGTTGAAACTGATTGTTATTACTGCTATAAGTACACAATAAAAAAAATCAAAATTGGTTGAATGCAATTACAAGTTCTGTGCATAAGAAACTATTCCAGAATATGGAGAATTTAATTTTGTTTTAGATGGACTTTAATATCATGTATATCTTAGAAATACTATAGTAATTTTTAATTGTCACATCCCTAATTGTAGCAATTCGTTCTTTAAAAAAATTTCTAATCGCTTACATCTCTAAAATTGTTAGCAAATTCTTATGTTGAGACAAATGTTCTAATATACTTATGTATCATGGTTAAAATAAAGTTTTCTCATAGGAAATTGGTTCATATCCTATGTGGCATTCCTAATGAAATTTATATTACCAATCACTCTTACATTCCTCGCAATTTCTAATAAAGTAGTCACATCACTCTCAACATCACTTAGCAATTGCTAAAACACTAAGGATGTACAAGAGTTGAACCTGATTGTTATTACTGCTATAAGTACACAATAACAAAAATCAAAATTGGTTGAATGCAATTACAAGTTCTGTACATAAGAAACTATTGCAGAATATGGAGAATTTAATTTAGTTTTAGATGGACTTTAATATCATGTATATCATAGAAATAGTTTAGTAATTTTTAATTGTCACATCCCTAATTGTAGCAATTGATTCTTTAAAAAATTTATAGTCGCTTATATCTCTAAAATTGTTAGCAAATTCTTATGTTGAGACAAATGTTCCAATATACTTATGTATCATGGTTAATATAAAGTTTTGTCATAGGAAATTTGTTCATATCCTATGTGGCATTGCTAATGAAATTTATATTACCAATCACTCTTACATTCCTCGCAATTTCTAACAAAGTAGTCACATCACTCTCAACATCACTTAGCAATTGCTAAAACACTAAGGATGTACAAGAGTTGAACCTGATTGTTATTACTGCTATAAGTACACAATAAAAAAAATCAAAATTGGTTGAATGCAATTACAAGTTCTGTACATAAGAAACTATTGCAGAATATGGAGAATTTAATTTTGTTTTAGATGGACTTTAATATCATGTATATCTTAGAAATAGTATAGTAATTTTTAATTGTCACATCCCTAATTGTAGCAATTCATTCTTTAAAAATTTTCTAATCGCTCACATCTCTAAAATTGTTAGCAAATTCTTATGTTGAGACAAATGTTCCAATATACTTATGTATCATGGTTAATATAAAGTTTCCTCATAGGAAATTGGTTCATATCCTATGTGGCATTGCTAATGAAATTTATATTACCAATCACTCTTACATTCCTCGCAATTTCTAATAAAGTAGTCACATCACTCTCAACATCACTTAGCAATTGCTAAAACACTAAGGATGTACAAGAGTTGAACTTTATTGTTATTACTGCTATAAGTACACAATAAAAAAATCAAAATTGGTTGAATGCAATTACAAGTTCTGTACATAAGAAACTATTGCAGAATATGGAGAATTTAATTTATTTTTAGATGGACTTTAATATCATGTATATCTTAGAAATAGTATAGTAATTTTTAATTGTCACATCCCTAATTGTAGCAATTCATTCTTTAAAAATTTTCTAATCGCTCACATCTCTAAAATTGTTAGCAAATTCTTATGTTGAGACAAATGTTCCAATATACTTATGTATCATGGTTAATATAAAGTTTTCTCGTAGGAAATTGGTTCATATCCTATGTGGCATTGCTAATGAAATTTATATTACCAATCACTCTTACATTCCTCCCAATTTCTAATAAAGTAGTCACATCACTCTCAACATCACTTAGCAATTTCTAAAACACTAAGGATGTACAAGAGTTGAACCTGATTGTTATTACTGCTATAAGTACACAATAAAAAAAATCAAAATTGGTTGAATGCAATTACAAGTTCTGTACATAAGAAACTATTGCAGAATATGGAGAATTTAATTTTGTTTTAGATGGACTTTAATATCATGTATATCTTAGAAATGGTTTAGTAATTTTTAAATGTCACATCCCTAATTGTAGGAATTCATTCTTTAAAAAATTTCTAATCGCTTACATCTCTAAAATTGTTAGCAAATTCTTATGTTGAGAAAAATGTTCCAATATACTTATGTATCATGGTTAATATAACGTTTTCTCATAGGAAATTGGTTCGTATTCTATGTGGCATTGCTAATGAAATTTATATTAGCAATCACTCTTACATTCCTCGCAATTTCTAATAAAGTAGTCACAACACTCTCAACATTACTTAGCAATTTCTAAAACACTGAGGATGTACAAGAGTTGAACCTGATTGTTATTTATGCTATAAGTACTCAACAACAAAAATCAAAATTGGTTGAATGCGATCACAAGTTCTGTACATAAGAAGCTATGGCGGAATATGGAGAATTTAATTTTGTTTAGATGCACTTTAAGATCTTGTATATTTTAGAAATAGTGTAGTAATTTTTAATTGTCACTTAACTAATTGTAGCAATTCATTCTTCAAAAAAATTCTAATCGCTTACATCTCTAAAATTGTTAGCAAATTCTTATGTTCAAAAAATGTTCCAATATACTTATGTTTCATGGTTAATATAAAGTTTTCTCATAGGAAATTGGTTCATATCCTATGTGGCATTGCTAATGAAATTTTTAATTAGCAATCACTCGTACATTCCTTGCAATTTCTAATAACGACGTCATATCACTCTCATCATAACTTAGCAATTTCTAAAACATTGAGGATGTACAAGAGCTGAACCTAATTGTTATTTATGCTATAAGTACCCAACAAAAAAAATCAAAATTAGTTGAATGCGATCACAAGTTCTGTACATAAGAAGCTATGGCAGAATATGGAGAATTTAATTTTGTTTAGATGGACTTTAATATCATGTATATCTTACAAATAGTGTAGTAATTTTTAATTGTCACATCACTAATTGCAGCAATTCATTCTTCAAAAAATTTCTAATCGCGTACATCTCTAAAATTGTTAGCAAATTCTTAGGTTCAGAAAAATGTTCGAATATACTTATGTATCGTTAATATAAAGTTTTCTCATAGGAAATTGGTTCCTATCCTATGTGGCATTTCTAATGAAATTGTTAATTAGAAATCACTCTTACATTCCTCGCAATTTCTAATAAAGTCGTCACATCACTCTCAACATCATTTAGCAATTGCTAAAACACTAAGGATGTACAAGAGTTGAACCTGATTGTTATTACTGCTATAAGTACACAACAACAAAAATCAAAATTGTTTGAATGCAATCACAAGTTCTGTACATAAGAAACTATGGCAGAATATGGAGAATTTAATTTTGTTTTAGATGGACTTTAATATCATGTATATCTTAGAAATAGTTTAGTAATTTTTAATTGTCACATCCCCAATTGTAGGAATTCATTCTTTAAAAAGTTTCTAATCGCTTACATCTCTAAAATTGTTAGCAAATTCTTATGTTGAGAAAACTGTTCCAATATACTTATGTATCATGGTTAATATAAAGTTTTCTCATAGGAAATTGGATCATATCCTATGTGGCATTGCTAATGAAATATTTAATTAGCAATCACTTGTACATTCCTTGCAATTTCTAATAAAGTCGTCATATCACTCTCAACATAACTTAGCAATTTCTAAAACACTGAGGATGTACAAGAGTTGAACCTGATTGTTATTTATGCTATAAGTACTCAACAACAAAAATCAAAATTGGTTGAATGCGATCACAAGTTCTGTACATAAGAAGCTATGGCGGAATATGGAGAATTTAATTTTGTTTAAATGCACTTTAAGATCTTGTATATTTTAGAAATAGTGTAGTAATTTTTAATTGTCACTTAACTAATTGTAGCAATTCATTCTTCAAAAAAATTCTAATCGCTTACATCTCTAAAATTGTTAGCAAATTCCTATGTTCAGAAAAATGTTCCGATATACTTATGTATCATGGTTAATATAAAGTTTTCTCATAGGAAATTGGTTCATATCCTATGTGGCATTTCTAATGAAATTTTTAATTAGCAATCACTTGTACATTCCTTGCAATTTCTAATAAAGTCGTCATATCACTCTCAATATAACTTAGCAATTTCTAAAACACTGAGGATGTACAAGAGTTGAACCTGATTGTTATTACTCCTATAAGTACACAACAACAAAAATTAAAATTGGTTGAATGCAATCAGAAGTTCTGTACATAAGAAACTATGGCAGAATATGGAGAATTTAATTTTGTTTTAGATGGACTTTAATATCATGTATATCTTAGAAATAGTTTAGTAATTTTTAATTGTCACATCCCCAATTGTAGGAATTCATACTTTAAAAAGTTTCTAATCGCTTACATCTCTAAAATTGTTAGCAAATTCTTATGTTGAGAAAACTGTTCCAATATACTTATGTATCATGGTTAATATAAAGTTTTCTCGTAGGGAATTGGATCATATCCTATGTGGCATTGCTAATGAAATTTTTAATTAGCAATCACTTGTACATTCCTTGCAACTTCTAATAAAGTCGTCATATCACTCTCAACATAACTTAGCAATTTCTAAAACACTGAGGATGTACAAGAGTTGAACCTGATTGTTATTTATGCTATAAGTACTCAACAACAAAAATCAAAATTGGTTGAATGCGATTACAAGTTACGTACATAAGAAGCTATGGCGGAATATGGAGAATTTAATTTTGTTTAAATGCACTTTAAGATCTTGTATATTTTAGAAATAGTGTAGTAATTTTTAATTGTCACTTAACTAATTGTAGCAATTCATTCTTCGAAAAATTTCTAATCGCTTACATATCTAAAATTGTTAGCAAATTCTTAGGTTCAGAAAAATGTTCGAATATACTTATGTATCATGGTTAATATAAAGTTTTCTCATAGGAAATTGGTTCATATCCTATGTGGCATTTCTAATGAAATTGTTAATTAGAAATCACTCTTACATTCCTTGCAATTTCTAATAAAGTCGTCACATCACTCTCAACATCACTTAGCAATTGCTAAAACACTAAGGATGTATAAGAGTTGAACCTGATTATTATTTATGCTATAAGTACACAACAACAAAAATCAAAATTAGTTGAATGCAATCACAAGTTACGTACAGAAGAAACTATGGCGAATATGGAGAATTTAATTTTGTTTTAGATGGACTTTAATATCATGTATATCTTAGAAATAGTTTAGTAATTTTTAATTGTCACATCCCCAATTGTAGGAATTCATACTTTAAAAAGTTTCTAATCGCTTACATCTCTAAAATTGTTAGCAAATTCTTATGTTGAGAAAACTGTTCCAATATACTTATGTATCATGGTTAATATAAAGTTTTCTCGTAGGGAATTGGATCATATCCTATGTGGCATTGCTAATGAAATTTTTAATTAGCAATCACTTGTACATTCCTTGCAACTTCTAATAAAGTCGTCATATCACTCTCAACATAACTTAGCAATTTCTAAAACACTGAGGATGTACAAGAGTTGAACCTGATTGTTATTTATGCTATAAGTACTCAACAACAAAAATCAAAATTGGTTGAATGCGATTACAAGTTCTGTACATAAGAAGCTATGGCGGAATATGGAGAATTTAATTTTGTTTAAATGCACTTTAAGATCTTGTATATTTTAGAAATAGTGTAGTAATTTTTAATTGTCACTTAACTAATTGTAGCAATTCATTCTTCGAAAAATTTCTAATCGCTTACATATCTAAAATTGTTAGCAAATTCTTAGGTTCAGAAAAATGTTCGAATATACTTATGTATCATGGTTAATATAAAGTTTTCTCATAGGAAATTGGTTCATATCCTATGTGGCATTTCTAATGAAATTGTTAATTAGAAATCACTCTTACATTCCTTGCAATTTCTAATAAAGTCGTCACATCACTCTCAACATCACTTAGCAATTGCTAAAACACTAAGGATGTATAAGAGTTGAACCCGATTATTATTTATGCTATAAGTACACAACAACAAAAATCAAAATTAGTTGAATGCAATCACAAGTTCGTACAGAAGAAACTATGGCAGAATATGGAGAATTTAATTTTGTTTTAGATGGACTTTAATATCATGTATATCTTAGAAATAGTTTAGTAATTTTTAATTGTCACATCCCCAATTGTAGGAATTCATTCTTTAAAAAGTTTCTAATCGCTTACATCTCTAAAATTGTTAGCAAATTCTTATGTTGAGAAAACTGTTCCAATATACTTATGTATCATGGTTAATATAAAGTTTTCTCGTAGGGAATTGGATCATATCCTATGTGGCATTGCTAATGAAATTTTTAATTAGCAATCACTTGTACATTCCTTGCAAATTCTAATAAAGTCTTCATATCACTCTAAACATAACTTTGCAATTTCTAAAACACTGAGGATGTACAAGAGTTGAACCTGATTGTTATTTATGCTATAAGTACTCAACAACAAAAATCAAAATTGGTTGAATGCGATCACAACTTCTGTACATAAGAAGCTATGGCGGAATATGGAGAATTTAATTTTCTTTAAATGCACTTTAAGATCTTGTATATTTTAGAAATAGTGTAGTAATTTTTAATTGTCACTTAACTAATTGTAGCAATTCATTCTTCAAAAAAATTCTAATCGCTTACATCTCTAAAATTGTTAGCAAATTCCTATGTTCGGAAAAATGTTCGGATATACTTATGTATCATGGTTAATATAAAGTTTTCTCATAGGAAATTGGATCATATCCTATGTGGCATTTCTAATGAAATTTTTAATTAGCAATCACTTGTACATTCCTTGCAATTTCTAATAAAGTCGTCATATCACTCTCAATATAACTTAGCAATTTCTAAAACACTGAGGATGTACAAGAGTTGAACTTGATTGTTATTCCTGCTATAAGTACACAACAACAAAAATGAAAATTAGTTGAATGCAATCACAAGTTCGTACGGAAGAAACTATGGCGAGAATATGGAGAATTTAATTTTGTTTTAGATGGACTTTAATATCATGTATATCTTAGAAATAGTTTAGTAATTTTTAATTGTCACATCCCCAATTGTAGGAATTCATTCTTTAAAAAGTTTCTAATCGCTTACATCTCTAAAATTGTTAGCAAATTCTTATGTTGAGAAAACTGTTCCAATATACTTATGTATCATGGTTAATATAAAGTTTTCTCGTAGGGAATTGGATCATATCCTATGTGGCATTGCTAATGAAATTTTTAATTAGCAATCACTTGTACATTCCTTGCAATTTCTAATAAAGTCTTCATATCACTCTAAACATAACTTAGCAATTTCTAAAACACTGAGGATGTACAAGAGTTGAACCTGATTGTTATTTATGCTATAAGTACTCAACAACAAAAATCAAAATTGGTTGAATGCGATTACAAGTTCTGTACATAAGAAGCTATGGCGGAATATGGAGAATTTAATTTTGTTTAAATGCACTTTAAGATCTTGTATATTTTAGAAATAGTGTAGTAATTTTTAATTGTCACTTAACTAATTGTAGCAATTCATTCTTCGAAAAATTTCTAATCGCTTACATATCTAAAATTGTTAGCAAATTCTTAGGTTCAGAAAAATGTTCGAATATACTTATGTATCATGGTTAATATAAAGTTTTCTCATAGGAAATTGGTTCATATCCTATGTGGCATTTCTAATGAAATTGTTAATTAGAAATCACTCTTACATTCCTTGCAATTTCTAATAAAGTCGTCACATCACTCTCAACATCACTTAGCAATTGCTAAAACACTAAGGATGTATAAGAGTTGAACCTGATTATTATTACTGCTATAAGTACACAACAACAAAAATCAAAATTAGTTGAATGCAATCACAAGTTACTTGTACAGAAGAAACTATGGCGAGAATATGGAGAATTTAATTTTGTTTTAGATGGACTTTAATATCATGTATATCTTAGAAATAGTTTAGTAATTTTTAATTGTCACATCCCCAATTGTAGGAATTCATACTTTAAAAAGTTTCTAATCGCTTACATCTCTAAAATTGTTAGCAAATTCTTATGTTGAGAAAACTGTTCCAATATACTTATGTATCATGGTTAATATAAAGTTTTCTCGTAGGGAATTGGATCATATCCTATGTGGCATTGCTAATGAAATTTTTAATTAGCAATCACTTGTACATTCCTTGCAACTTCTAATAAAGTCGTCATATCACTCTCAACATAACTTAGCAATTTCTAAAACACTGAGGATGTACAAGAGTTGAACCTGATTGTTATTTATGCTATAAGTACTCAACAACAAAAATCAAAATTGGTTGAATGCGATTACAAGTTACGTACATAAGAAGCTATGGCGGAATATGGAGAATTTAATTTTGTTTAAATGCACTTTAAGATCTTGTATATTTTAGAAATAGTGTAGTAATTTTTAATTGTCACTTAACTAATTGTAGCAATTCATTCTTCGAAAAATTTCTAATCGCTTACATATCTAAAATTGTTAGCAAATTCTTAGGTTCAGAAAAATGTTCGAATATACTTATGTATCATGGTTAATATAAAGTTTTCTCATAGGAAATTGGTTCATATCCTATGTGGCATTTCTAATGAAATTGTTAATTAGAAATCACTCTTACATTCCTTGCAATTTCTAATAAAGTCGTCACATCACTCTCAACATCACTTAGCAATTGCTAAAACACTAAGGATGTATAAGAGTTGAACTTGATTATTATTTATGCTATAAGTACACAACAACAAAAATCAAAATTAGTTGAATGCAATCACAAGTTCATGTACAGAAGAAACTATGGCGAGAATATGGAGAATTTAATTTTGTTTTAGATGGACTTTAATATCATGTATATCTTAGAAATAGTTTAGTAATTTTTAATTGTCACATCCCCAATTGTAGGAATTCATTCTTTAAAAAGTTTCTAATCGCTTACATCTCTAAAATTGTTAGCAAATTCTTATGTTGAGAAAACTGTTCCAATATACTTATGTATCATGGTTAATATAAAGTTTTCTCGTAGGGAATTGGATCATATCCTATGTGGCATTGCTAATGAAATTTTTAATTAGCAATCACTTGTACATTCCTTGCAAATTCTAATAAAGTCTTCATATCACTCTAAACATAACTTAGCAATTTCTAAAACACTGAGGATGTACAAGAGTTGAACCTGATTGTTATTTATGCTATAAGTACTCAACAACAAAAATCAAAATTGGTTGAATGCGATCACAACTTCTGTACATAAGAAGCTATGGCGGAATATGGAGAATTTAATTTTCTTTAAATGCACTTTAAGATCTTGTATATTTTAGAAATAGTGTAGTAATTTTTAATTGTCACTTAACTAATTGTAGCAATTCATTCTTCAAAAAAATTCTAATCGCTTACATCTCTAAAATTGTTAGCAAATTCCTATGTTCAGAAAAATGTTCCGATATACTTATGTATCATGGTTAATATAAAGTTTTCTCATAGGAAATTGGATCATATCCTATGTGGCATTTCTAATGAAATTTTTAATTAGCAATCACTTGTACATTCCTTGCAATTTCTAATAAAGTCGTCATATCACTCTCAATATAACTTAGCAATTTCTAAAACACTGAGGATGTACAAGAGTTGAACACCGATTGTTATTATGCTATAAGTACACAACAACAAAAATGAAAATTAGTTGAATGCAATCACAAGTTAAATACAGAAGAAACTATGGCAGAATATGGAGAATTTAATTTTGTTTTAGATGGACTTTAATATCATGTATATCTTAGAAATAGTTTAGTAATTTTTAATTGTCACATCCCCAATTGTAGGAATTCATTCTTTAAAAAGTTTCTAATCGCTTACATCTCTAAAATTGTTAGCAAATTCTTATGTTGAGAAAACTGTTCCAATATACTTATGTATCATGGTTAATATAAAGTTTTCTCGTAGGGAATTGGATCATATCCTATGTGGCATTGCTAATGAAATTTTTAATTAGCAATCACTTGTACATTCCTTGCAATTTCTAATAAAGTCTTCATATCACTCTAAACATAACTTAGCAATTTCTAAAACACGAGGATGTACAAGAGTTGAACCTCGATTGTTATTTATGCTATAAGTACCCAACAACAAAAATCAAAATTGGTTGAATGCGATCACAAGTTACTGTACATAAGAAGCTATGGCGAGAATGTGGAGAATTTAATTTTTTTTAGATGGACTTTAATATCATGTATATCTTACAAATAGTGTAGTAATTTTTAATTGTCACATCACTAATTGTAGCAATTCATTCTTCGAAAAATTTCTAATCGCTTACATCTCTAAAATTGTTAGCAAATTCTTAGGTTGAGAAAAATGTTCGAATATACTTATGTATCATGGTTAATATAAAGTTTTCTCATAGGAAATTGGTTCATATCCTATGTGGCATTTCTAATGAAATTGTTAATTAGAAATCACTCTTACATTCCTCGCAATTTCTAATAAAGTCGTCACATCACTCTCAACATCACTTAGCAATTGCTAAAACACTAAGGATGTATAAGAGTTGAACCTGATTGTTATTTTTGCTATAAGTACACAACAACAAAAATCAAAATTAGTTGAATGGAACCACAAGTTCTGTACATAAGAAACTATGGCAGAATATGGAGAATTTAATTTTGTTTTAGATGGACTTTAATATCATGTATATCTTAGAAATAGTTTAGTAATTTTTAATTGTCACATGCCCAATTGTAGGAATTCATTCTTTAAAAAGTTTCTAATCGCTTACATCTCTAAAATTGTTAGCAAATTCTTATGGTGAGAAAAATGTTCCAATATACTTATGTATCATGGTTAATATAATTTTTCTCGTAGGAAATTGGTTCATATCCTATGTGGCATTTCTAATGAAATTTTTAATTAGCAATCACTTGTACATTCCTTGCAATTTCTAATAAAGTCGTCATATCACTCTCAATATAACTTAGCAATTTCTAAAACACACCGAGGATGTACAAGAGTTGAACCTCGATTGTTATTCCTGCTATAAGTACACAACAACAAAAATGAAAATTAGTTGAATGCAATCACAAGTTCTGTACAGAAGAAACTATGGCAGAATATGGAGAATTTAATTTTGTTTTAGATGGACTTTAATATCATGTATATCTTACAAATAGTGTAGTAATTTTTAATTGTCACATCACTAATTGTAGCAATTCATTCTTCGAAAAATTTCTAATCGCTTACATCTCTAAAATTGTTAGCAAATTCTTAGGTTCAGAAAAATGTTCGAATATACTTATGTATCATGGTTAATATAAAGTTTTCTCATAGGAAATTGGTTCATATCCTATGTGGCATTTCTAATGAAATTGTTAATTAGAAATCACTCTTACATTCCTCGCAATTTCTAATAAAGTCGTCACATCACTCTCAACATCACTTAGCAATTGCTAAAACACTAAGGATGTATAAGAGTTGAACCTGATTGTTATTTACTGCTATAAGTACACAACAACAAAAATCAAAATTAGTTGAATGGAACCACAAGTTACGTACATAAGAAACTATGGCGAATATGGAGAATTTAATTTTGTTTTAGATGGACTTTAATATCATGTATATCTTAGAAATAGTTTAGTAATTTTTAATTGTCACATGCCCAATTGTAGGAATTCATTCTTTAAAAAGTTTCTAATCGCTTACATCTCTAAAATTGTTAGCAAATTCTTATGGTGAGAAAACTGTTCCAATATACTTATGTATCATGGTTAATATAAATTTTTCTCGTAGGAAATTGGTTCATATCCTATGTGGCATTTCTAATGAAATTTTTAATTAGCAATCACTTGTACATTCCTTGCAATTTCTAATAAAGTCGTCATATCACTCTCAATATAACTTAGCAATTTCTAAAACACTGAGGATGTACAAGAGTTGAACCCGATTGTTATTCATGCTATAAGTACACAACAACAAAAATGAAAATTAGTTGAATGCAATCACAAGTTCGTACAGAAGAAACTATGGCGAGAATATGGAGAATTTAATTTTGTTTTAGATGGACTTTAATATCATGTATATCTTAGAAATAGTTTAGTAATTTTTAATTGTCACATCCCCAATTGTAGGAATTCATTCTTTAAAAAGTTTCTAATCGCTTACATCTCTAAAATTGTTAGCAAATTCTTATGTTGAGAAAACTGTTCCAATATACTTATGTATCATGGTTAATATAAAGGTTTGTCATAGGAAATTGGTTCATATCCTATGTTGCATTGCTAATGAAATTTTTAATTAGCAATCACTTGTACATTCCTTGCAATTTCCAATAAAGTCTTCATATCACTCTCAACATAACTTAGCAATTTCTAAAACAACGAGGATGTACAAGAGTTGAACCCGATTGTTATTTATGCTATAAGTACCCAACAACAAAAATCAAAATTGGTTGAATGCGATCACAAGTTACGTACATAAGAAGCTATGGCGGAATGTGGAGAATTTAATTTTTTTTAGATGGACTTTAATATCATGTATATCTTACAAATAGTGTAGTAATTTTTAATTGTCACATCACTAATTGTAGCAATTCATTCTTCGAAAAATTTCTAATCGCTTACATCTCTAAAATTGTTAGCAAATTCTTAGGTTCGGAAAAATGTTCGAATATACTTATGTATCATGGTTAATATAAAGTTTTCTCATAGGAAATTGGTTCATATCCTATGTGGCATTTCTAATGAAATTGTTAATTAGAAATCACTCTTACATTCCTCGCAATTTCTAATAAAGTCGTCACATCACTCTCAACATCACTTAGCAATTGCTAAAACACTAAGGATGTATAAGAGTTGAACCTGATTGTTATTACTGCTATAAGTACACAACAACAAAAATCAAAATTAGTTGAATGGAACCACAAGTTACGTACATAAGAAACTATGGCGGAATATGGAGAATTTAATTTTGTTTTAGATGGACTTTAATATCATGTATATCTTAGAAATAGTTTAGTAATTTTTAATTGTCACATGCCCAATTGTAGGAATTCATTCTTTAAAAAGTTTCTAATCGCTTACATCTCTAAAATTGTTAGCAAATTCTTATGGTGAGAAAACTGTTCCAATATACTTATGTATCATGGTTAATATAAATTTTTCTCGTAGGAAATTGGTTCATATCCTATGTGGCATTTCTAATGAAATTTTTAATTAGCAATCACTTGTACATTCCTTGCAATTTCTAATAAAGTCGTCATATCACTCTCAATATAACTTAGCAATTTCTAAAACACTGAGGATGTACAAGAGTTGAACCTGATTGTTATTTATGCTATAAGTACACAACAACAAAAATGAAAATTAGTTGAATGCAATCACAAGTTCCGTACAGAAGAAACTATGGCGAGAATATGGAGAATTTAATTTTGTTTTAGATGGACTTTAATATCATGTATATCTTAGAAATAGTTTAGTAATTTTTAATTGTCACATCCCCAATTGTAGGAATTCATTCTTTAAAAAGTTTCTAATCGCTTACATCTCTAAAATTGTTAGCAAATTCTTATGTTGAGAAAAATGTTCCAATATACTTATGTATCATGGTTAATATAAAGGTTTGTCATAGGAAATTGGTTCATATCCTATGTTGCATTGCTAATGAAATTTTTAATTAGCAATCACTTGTACATTCCTTGCAATTTCCAATAAAGTCTTCATATCACTCTCAACATAACTTAGCAATTTCTAAAACACTGAGGATGTACAAGAGTTGAACCTGATTGTTATTTATGCTATAAGTACCCAACAACAAAAATCAAAATTGGTTGAATGCGATCACAAGTTCTGTACATAAGAAGCTATGGCAGAATGTGGAGAATTTAATTTTTTTTAGATGGACTTTAATATCATGTATATCTTACAAATAGTGTAGTAATTTTTAATTGTCACATCACTAATTGTAGCAATTCATTCTTCGAAAAATTTCTAATCGCTTACATCTCTAAAATTGTTAGCAAATTCTTAGGTTCAGAAAAATGTTCGAATATACTTATGTATCATGGTTAATATAAAGTTTTCTCATAGGAAATTGGTTCATATCCTATGTGGCATTTCTAATGAAATTGTTAATTAGAAATCACTCTTACATTCCTCGCAATTTCTAATAAAGTCGTCACATCACTCTCAACATCACTTAGCAATTGCTAAAACACTAAGGATGTATAAGAGTTGAACCTCGATTGTTATTATGCTATAAGTACACAACAACAAAAATCAAAATTAGTTGAATGGAACCACAAGTTCGTACATAAGAAACTATGGCAGAATATGGAGAATTTAATTTTGTTTTAGATGGACTTTAATATCATGTATATCTTAGAAATAGTTTAGTAATTTTTAATTGTCACATGCCCAATTGTAGGAATTCATTCTTTAAAAAGTTTCTAATCGCTTACATCTCTAAAATTGTTAGCAAATTCTTATGGTGAGAAAACTGTTCCAATATACTTATGTATCATGGTTAATATAATTTTTCTCGTAGGAAATTGGTTCATATCCTATGTGGCATTTCTAATGAAATTTTTAATTAGCAATCACTTGTACATTCCTTGCAATTTCTAATAAAGTCGTCATATCACTCTCAATATAACTTAGCAATTTCTAAAACACTGAGGATGTACAAGAGTTGAACTCGATTGTTATTTTATGCTATAAGTACACAACAACAAAAATGAAAATTAGTTGAATGCAATCACAAGTTCTCATACAGAAGAAACTATGGCGAGAATATGGAGAATTTAATTTTGTTTTAGATGGACTTTAATATCATGTATATCTTAGAAATAGTTTAGTAATTTTTAATTGTCACATCCCCAATTGTAGGAATTCATTCTTTAAAAAGTTTCTAATCGCTTACATCTCTAAAATTGTTAGCAAATTCTTATGTTGAGAAAACTGTTCCAATATACTTATGTATCATGGTTAATATAAAGTTTTCTCGTAGGGAATTGGATCATATCCTATGTGGCATTGCTAATGAAATTTTTAATTAGCAATCACTTGTACATTCCTTGCAATTTCTAATAAAGTCTTCATATCACTCTAAACATAACTTAGCAATTTCTAAAACACTGAGGATGTACAAGAGTTGAACCTGATTGTTATTTATGCTATAAGTACTCAACAACAAAAATCAAAATTGGTTGAATGCGATCACAAGTTCTGTACATAAGAAGCTATGGCGGAATATGGAGAATTTAATTTTGTTTAAATGCACTTTAAGATCTTGTATATTTTAGAAATAGTGTAGTAATTTTTAATTGTCACTTAACTAATTGTAGCAATTCATTCTTCAAAAAAATTCTAATCGCTTACATCTCTAAAATTGTTAGCAAATTCCTATGTTCAGAAAAATGTTCCGATATACTTATGTATCATGGTTAATAAAAGTTTTCTCATAGGAAATTGGATCATATCCTATGTGGCATTTCTAATGAAATTTTTAATTAGCAATCACTTGTACATTCCTTGCAATTTCTAATAAAGTCGTCATATCACTCTCAATATAACTTAGCAATTTCTAAAACACTGAGGATGTACAAGAGTTGAACCTGATTGTTATTACTGCTATAAGTACACAACAACAAAAATGAAAATTAGTTGAATGCAATCACAAGTTCTGTACAGAAGAAACTATGGCAGAATATGGAGAATTTAATTTTGTTTTAGATGGACTTTAATATCATGTATATCTTAGAAATAGTGTAGTAATTTTTAATTGTCACATCACTAATTGTAGCAATTCATTCTTCGAAAAATTTCTAATCGCTTACATATCTAAAATTGTTAGCAAATTCTTAGGTTCAGGAAAATGTTCGAATATACTTATGTATCATGGTTAATATAAAGTTTTCTCATAGGAAATTGGTTCATATCCTATGTGGCATTTCTAATGAAATTGTTAATTAGAAATCACTCTTACATTCCTCGCAATTTCTAATAAAGTCGTCACATCACTCTCAACATCACTTAGCAATTGCTAAAACACTAAGGATGTATAAGAGTTGAACCTGATTATTATTACTGCTATAAGTACACAACAACAAAAATCAAAATTAGTTGAATGCAATCACAAGTTCTGTACAGAAGAAACTATGGCAGAATATGGAGAATTTAATTTTGTTTTAGATGGACTTTAATATCATGTATATCTTAGAAATAGTTTAGTAATTTTTAATTGTCACATCCCCAATTGTAGGAATTCATTCTTTAAAAAGTTTCTAATCGCTTACATCTCTAAAATTGTTAGCAAATTCTTATGTTGAGAAAACTGTTCCAATATACTTATGTATCATGGTTAATATAAAGTTTTCTCGTAGGGAATTGGATCATATCCTATGTGGCATTGCTAATGAAATTTTTAATTAGCAATCACTTGTACATTCCTTGCAATTTCTAATAAAGTCTTCATATCACTCTAAACATAACTTAGCAATTTCTAAAACACTGAGGATGTACAAGAGTTGAACCTGATTGTTATTTATGCTATAAGTACTCAACAACAAAAATCAAAATTGGTTGAATGCGATCACAAGTTCTGTACATAAGAAGCTATGGCGGAATATGGAGAATTTAATTTTGTTTAAATGCACTTTAAAATCTTGTATATTTTAGAAATAGTGTAGTAATTTTTAATTGTCACTTAACTAATTGTAGCAATTCATTCTTCAAAAAAATTCTAATCGCTTACATCTCTAAAATTGTTAGCAAATTCCTATGTTCAGAAAAATGTTCCGATATACTTATGTATCATGGTTAATATAAAGTTTTCTCATAGGAAATTGGATCATATCCTATGTGGCAATTCTAATGAAATTTTTAATTAGCAATCACTTGTACATTCCTTGCAATTTCTAATAAAGTCGTCATATCACTCTCAATATAACTTAGCAATTTCTAAAACACTGAGGATGTACAAGAGTTGAACCTGATTGTTATTACTGCTATAAGTACACAACAACAAAAATGAAAATTAGTTGAATGCAATCACAAGTTCTGTACAGAAGAAACTATGGCAGAATATGGAGAATTTAATTTTGTTTTAGATGGACTTTAATATCATGTATATCTTAGAAATAGTTTAGTAATTTTTAATTGTCACATCCCCAATTGTAGGAATTCATTCTTTAAAAAGTTTCTAATCGCTTACATCTCTAAAATTGTTAGCAAATTCTTATGTTGAGAAAACTGTTCCAATATACTTATGTATCATGGTTAATATAAAGGTTTGTCATAGGAAATTGGTTCATATCCTATGTTGCATTGCTAATGAAATTTTTAATTAGCAATCACTTGTACATTCCTTGCAATTTCCAATAAAGTCTTCATATCACTCTCAACATAACTTAGCAATTTCTAAAACACTGAGGATGTACAAGAGTTGAACCTGATTGTTATTTATGCTATAAGTACCCAACAACAAAAATCAAAATTGGTTGAATGCGATCACAAATTCTGTACATAAGAAGCTATGGCAGAATGTGGAGAATTTAATTTTTTTTAGATGGACTTTAATATCATGTATATCTTACAAATAGTGTAGTAATTTTTAATTGTCACATCACTAATTGTAGCAATTCATTCTTCGAAAAATTTCTAATCGCTTACATCTCTAAAATT
Organism: Linum usitatissimum; assembly: GCA_030674075.2. Lineage (NCBI taxonomy): Eukaryota > Viridiplantae > Streptophyta > Magnoliopsida > Malpighiales > Linaceae > Linum > Linum usitatissimum. Next base: position 20,065 of record JAUJYP020000095.1, read on the forward strand.
GTTAGCAAATTCTTAGGTTCAGAAAAATGTTCGAATATACTTATGTATCATGGTTAATATAAAGTTTTCTCATAGGAAATTGGTTCATATCCTATGTGGCATTTCTAATGAAATTGTTAATTAGAAATCACTCTTACATTCCTCGCAATTTCTAATAAAGTCGTCACATCACTCTCAACATCACTTAGCAATTGCTAAAACACTAAGGATGTATAAGAGTTGAACCCGATTGTTATTACTGCTATAAGTACACAACAACAAAAATCAAAATTAGTTGAATGGAACCACAAGTTCTGTACATAAGAAACTATGGCAGAATATGGAGAATTTAATTTTGTTTTAGATGGACTTTAATATCATGTATATCTTAGAAATAGTTTAGTAATTTTTAATTGTCACATGCCCAATTGTAGGAATTCATTCTTTAAAAAGTTTCTAATCGCTTACATCTCTAAAATTGTTAGCAAATTCTTATGGTGAGAAAACTGTTCCAATATACTTATGTATCATGGTTAATATAATTTTTCTCGTAGGAAATTGGTTCATATCCTACGTGGCATTTCTAATGAAATTTTTAATTAGCAATCACTCGTACATTCCTTGCAATTTCTAATAAAGTCGTCACATCACTCTCAACATCACTTAGCAATTGCTAAAACCACTGAGGATGTAGAAGAGTTGAACTTGATTGTTATTTATGCTATAAGTACACAACAACAAAAATCAAAATTAGTTGAATGCGATCACAAGTTCTATACATAAGAAGCTATAAGCGAATATGGAGAATTTAATTTTGTTTAGATGGACTTTAATATCATGTATATCTTACAAATAGTTTAGTAATTTTTAATTGTCACATCCCTAATTGTAGCAATTCATTCTTTAAAAAATTTCTAATCGCTTACATCTCTAAAATTGTTAGCAAATTCTTATGTTGAGAAAAATGTTCCAATATACTTATGTATCATGGTTAATATAAAGGTTTGTCATAGGAAATTGGTTCATATCCTATGTTGCATTGCTAATGAAATTTTTAATTAGCAATCACTTGTACATTCCTTGCAATTTCTAATAAAGTAGTCACATCACTCTCAACATAACTTAGCAATTGCTAAAACACTGAGGATGTACAAGAGTTGAACCTGATTGTTATTTATGCTATAAGTACTCAACAACAAAAATCAAAATTGGTTGAATGCGATCACAAGTTCTGTACATAAGAAGCTATGGCGGAATATGGAGAATTTAATTTTGTTTAAATGCACTTTAAGATCTTGTATATTTTAGAAATAGTGTAGTAATTTTTAATTGTCACTTAACTAATTGTAGCAATTCATTCTTCAAAAAAATTCTAATCGCTTACATCTCTAAAATTGTTAGCAAATTCCTATGTTCAGAAAAATGTTCCGATATACTTATGTATCATGGTTAATATAAAGTTTTCTCATAGGAAATTGGTTCATATCCTATGTGGCATTGCTAATAAAATTTTTAATTAGCAATCACTCGTACTTTCCTTGCAATTTCTAATAAAGTCGTCACATCACTCTCAACATCACTTAGCAATTGCTAAAACCACTGAGGATGTAGAAGAGTTGAACTTGATTGTTATTTATGCTATAAGTACACAACAACAAAAATCAAAATTAGTTGAATGCGATCACAAGTTCTATACATAAGAAGTAAGAATTCGCCCTGATCGATGCATAATATCACGAAAAACAGATACAAATTTTTGAATGCTACTTAGTATCGGTAATAGGTCTGATGACTGAATATGGAGAATTTAATTTTGTTTAGATGGACTTTAATATCATGTATATCTTAGAAATAGTTTAGTAATATTTAATTGTAACATCCCTAATTGTAGCAATTCATTCTTGAAAAAATTTCCAATCGCTTACATCTCTAAAATTGTAAGCAAATTCTTATGTTGAGAAAAATGTTCCAATATACTTATGTATCATGGTTAATATAAAGGTTTGTAATAGGAAATTGGTTCATATCCTATGTGGCATTTCTAATGAAATTTATATTACCAATCACTCTTAGATTCCTCGCAATTTCTAATAAAGTAGTCACATCACTCTCAACATTACTTAGCAATTGCTAAAACACTGAGGATGTACAAGAGCTGAACCTGATTGTTATTTATGCTATAAGTACGCAACAAGAAAAATCAAAATTGGTTGAATGCGATCACAAGTTCTGTACATAAGAAGTTATAGCAGAATGTGGAGAATTTAATTTTGTTTAGATGGACTTTAATATCATGTATATCTTACAAATAGTGTAGTAATTTTTAATTGTCACATCACTAATTGTAGCAATTCATTCTTCGAAAAATTTCTAATCACTTACATCTCTAAAATTGTTAGCAAATTCTTAGGTTCAGAAAAATGTTCGAATATACTTATGTATCATGGTTAATATAAAGTTTTCTCATAGGAAATTGGTTCATATCCTATGTGGCATTTCTAATGAAATTATTAATTAGAAATCACTCTTACATTCCTCGCAATTTCTAATAAAGTCGTCACATCACTCTCAACATCACTTAGCAATTGCTAAAACACTAAGGATGTATAAGAGTTGAACCTGATTGTTATTACTGCTATAAGTACACAACAACAAAAATCAAAATTAGTTGAATGGAACCACAAGTTCTGTACATAAGAAGTAAGAATTCGCCGATCGATGCATAATATCACGAAAAACGGATACAAATTTTTGAATGCTACTTAGTATCGGTACGTAATGGTACGATGACTGAATATGGAGAATTTAATTTTGTTTAGATGGACTTTAATATCATGTATATCTTAGAAATAGTTTAGTAATATTTAATTGTAACATCCCTAATTGTAGCAATTCATTCTTGAAAAAATTTCCAATCGCTTACATCTCTAAAATTGTAAGCAAATTCTTATGTTGAGAAAAATGTTCCAATATACTTATGTATCATGGTTAATATAAAGGTTTGTAATAGGAAATTGGTTCATATCCTATGTGGCATTTCTAATGAAATTTATATTACCAATCACTCTTACATTCCTCGCAATTTCTAATAAAGTAGTCACATCACTCTCAACATTACATAGCAATTGCTAAAACACTGAGGATGTACAAGAGCTGAACCTGATTGTTATTTATGCTATAAGTACGCAACAAGAAAAATCAAAATTGGTTGAATGCGATCACAAGTTCTGTACATAAGAAGTTATGGCAGAATGTGGAGAATTTAATTTTGTTTAGATGGACTTTAATATCATGTATATCTTACAAATAGTGTAGTAATTTTTAATTGTCACATCACTAATTGTAGCAATTCATTCTTCAAAAAATTTCTAATCGCTTACATCTCTAAAATTGTTAGCAAATTCTTAGGTTCAGAAAAATGTTCGAATATACTTATGTATCATGGTTAATATAAAGTTTTCTCATAGGAAATTGGTTCATATCCTATGTGGCATTTCTAATGAAATTGTTAATTAGAAATCACTCTTACATTCCTCGCAATTTCTAATAAAGTCGTCACATCACTCTCAACATCACTTAGCAATTGCTAAAACACTAAGGATGTATAAGAGTTGAACCCGATTGTTATTACTGCTATAAGTACACAACAACAAAAATCAAAATTAGTTGAATGGAATCACAAGTTCGTACATAAGAAACTATGGCAGAATATGGAGAATTTAATTTTGTTTTAGATGGACTTTAATATCATGTATATCTTAGAAATAGTTTAGTAATTTTTAATTGTCACATGCCCAATTGTAGGAATTCATTCTTTAAAAAGTTTCTAATCGCTTACATCTCTAAAATTGTTAGCAAATTCTTATGTTCAGAAAAATGTTCCAATATACTTATGTATCATGGTTAATATAAAGTTTTCTCATAGGAAATTGGTTCATATCCTATGTGGCATTGCTAATAAAATTTTTAATTAGCAATCACTCGTACATTCCTTGCAGTTTCTAATAAAGTCGTCACATCACTCTCACCATCACTTAGCAATTGCTAAAACCACTGAGGATGTAGAAGAGTTGAACTTGATTGTTATTTATGCTATAAGTACACAACAACAAAAATCAAAATTAGTTGAATGCGATCACAAGTTCTATACATAAGAAGTAAGAATTCGCCCTGATCGATGCATAATATCACGAAAAACGGATACAAATTTTTGAATGCTACTTAGTATCGGTAATAGGTCTGATGACTGAATATGGAGAATTTAATTTTGTTTAGATGGACTTTAATATCATGTATATCTTAGAAATAGTTTAGTAATTTTTAATTGTCACATCCCCAATTGTAGGAATTCATTCTTTAAAAAGTTTCTAATCGCTTACATCTCTAAAATTGTTAGCAAATTCTTATGTTGAGAAAACTGTTCCAATATACTTATGTATCATGGTTAATATAAAGTTTTCTCGTAGGGAATTGGATCATATCCTATGTGGCATTGCTAATGAAATTTTTAATTAGCAATCACTTGTACATTCCTTGCAATTTCTAATAAAGTCTTCATATCACTCTAAACATAACTTAGCAATTTCTAAAACACTGAGGATGTACAAGAGTTGAACCCGATTGTTATTTATGCTATAAGTACTCAACAACAAAAATCAAAATTGGTTGAATGCGATCACAAGTTTCGTACATAAGAAGCTATGGCGGAATATGGAGAATTTAATTTTGTTTAAATGCACTTTAAAATCTTGTATATTTTAGAAATAGTGTAGTAATTTTTAATTGTCACTTAACTAATTGTAGCAATTCATTCTTCAAAAAATTCTAATCGCTTACATCTCTAAAATTGTTAGCAAATTCCTATGTTCAGAAAAATGTTCCGATATACTTATGTATCATGGTTAATATAAAGTTTTCTCATAGGAAATTGGATCATATCCTATGTGGCAATTCTAATGAAATTTTTAGTTAGCAATCACTTGTACATTCCTTGCAATTTCTAATAAAGTCGTCATATCACTCTCAATATAACTTAGCAATTTCTAAAACACTGAGGATGTACAAGAGTTGAACCTGATTGTTATTACTGCTATAAGTACACAACAACAAAAATGAAAATTAGTTGAATGCAATCACAAGTTACATACAGAAGAAACTATGGCGAGAATATGGAGAATTTAATTTTGTTTTAGATGGACTTTAATATCATGTATATCTTAGAAATAGTTTAGTAATTTTTAATTGTCACATCCCCAATTGTAGGAATTCATTCTTTAAAAAGTTTCTAATCGCTTACATCTCTAAAATTGTTAGCAAATTCTTATGTTGAGAAAAGCTGTTCCAATATACTTATGTATCATGGTTAATATAAAGGTTTGTCATAGGAAATTGGTTCATATCCTATGTTGCATTGCTAATGAAATTTTTAATTAGCAATCACTTGTACATTCCTTGCAATTTCCAATAAAGTCTTCATATCACTCTCAACATAACTTAGCAATTTCTAAAACACTGAGGATGTACAAGAGTTGAACCTGATTGTTATTTATGCTATAAGTACCCAACAACAAAAATCAAAATTGGTTGAATGCGATCACAAATTCTGTACATAAGAAGCTATGGCAGAATGTGGAGAATTTAATTTTTTTTAGATGGACTTTAATATCATGTATATCTTACAAATAGTGTAGTAATTTTTAATTGTCACATCACTAATTGTAGCAATTCATTCTTCGAAAAATTTCTAATCGCTTACATCTCTAAAATTGTTAGCAAATTCTTAGGTTCAGAAAAATGTTCGAATATACTTATGTATCATGGTTAATATAAAGTTTTCTCATAGGAAATTGGTTCATATCCTATGTGGCATTTCTAATGAAATTGTTAATTAGAAATCACTCTTACATTCCTCGCAATTTCTAATAAAGTCGTCACATCACTCTCAACATCACTTAGCAATTGCTAAAACACTAAGGATGTATAAGAGTTGAACTCGATTGTTATTACTTGCTATAAGTACACAACAACAAAAATCAAAATTAGTTGAATGGAACCACAAGTTCTGTACATAAGAAACTATGGCGAGAATATGGAGAATTTAATTTTGTTTTAGATGGACTTTAATATCATGTATATCTTAGAAATAGTTTAGTAATTTTTAATTGTCACATGCCCAATTGTAGGAATTCATTCTTTAAAAAGTTTCTAATCGCTTACATCTCTAAAATTGTTAGCAAATTCTTATGGTGAGAAAACTGTTCCAATATACTTATGTATCATGGTTAATATAATTTTTCTCGTAGGAAATTGGTTCATATCCTACGTGGCATTTCTAATGAAATTTTTAATTAGCAATCACTCGTACATTCCTTGCAATTTCTAATAAAGTCGTCACATCACTCTCAACATCACTTAGCAATTGCTAAAACCACTGAGGATGTAGAAGAGTTGAACTTGATTGTTATTTATGCTATAAGTACACAACAACAAAAATCAAAATTAGTTGAATGCGATCACAAGTTCTATACATAAGAAGCTATAACAGAATATGGAGAATTTAATTTTGTTTAGATGGACTTTAATATCATGTATATCTTACAAATAGTTTAGTAATTTTTAATTGTCACATCCCTAATTGTAGCAATTCATTCTTTAAAAAATTTCTAATCGCTTACATCTCTAAAATTGTTAGCAAATTCTTATGTTGAGAAAAATGTTCCAATATACTTATGTATCATGGTTAATATAAAGGTTTGTCATAGGAAATTGGTTCATATCCTATGTTGCATTGCTAATGAAATTTTTAATTAGCAATCACTTGTACATTCCTTGCAATTTCTAATAAAGTAGTCACATCACTCTCAACATAACTTAGCAATTGCTAAAACACGAGGATGTACAAGAGTTGAACCCGATTGTTATTTATGCTATAAGTACTCAACAACAAAAATCAAAATTGGTTGAATGCGATCACAAGTTCGTACATAAGAAGCTATGGCGGAATATGGAGAATTTAATTTTGTTTAAATGCACTTTAAGATCTTGTATATTTTAGAAATAGTGTAGTAATTTTTAATTGTCACTTAACTAATTGTAGCAATTCATTCTTCAAAAAAATTCTAATCGCTTACATCTCTAAAATTGTTAGCAAATTCCTATGTTCAGAAAAATGTTCCGATATACTTATGTATCATGGTTAATATAAAGTTTTCTCATAGGAAATTGGTTCATATCCTATGTGGCATTGCTAATAAAATTTTTAATTAGCAATCACTCGTACTTTCCTTGCAATTTCTAATAAAGTCGTCACATCACTCTCAACATCACTTAGCAATTGCTAAAACCACGAGGATGTAGAAGAGTTGAACTTGATTGTTATTTATGCTATAAGTACACAACAACAAAAATCAAAATTAGTTGAATGCGATCACAAGTTCTATACATAAGAAGTAAGAATTCGCCCTGATCGATGCATAATATCACGAAAAACAGATACAAATTTTTGAATGCTACTTAGTATCGGTAATAGGTCTGATGACTGAATATGGAGAATTTAATTTTGTTTAGATGGACTTTAATATCATGTATATCTTAGAAATAGTTTAGTAATATTTAATTGTAACATCCCTAATTGTAGCAATTCATTCTTGAAAAAATTTCCAATCGCTTACATCTCTAAAATTGTAAGCAAATTCTTATGTTGAGAAAAATGTTCCAATATACTTATGTATCATGGTTAATATAAAGGTTTGTAATAGGAAATTGGTTCATATCCTATGTGGCATTTCTAATGAAATTTATATTACCAATCACTCTTAGATTCCTCGCAATTTCTAATAAAGTAGTCACATCACTCTCAACATTACTTAGCAATTGCTAAAACACTGAGGATGTACAAGAGCTGAACCTGATTGTTATTTATGCTATAAGTACGCAACAAGAAAAATCAAAATTGGTTGAATGCGATCACAAGTTTCGTACATAAGAAGTTATAGCAGAATGTGGAGAATTTAATTTTGTTTAGATGGACTTTAATATCATGTATATCTTACAAATAGTGTAGTAATTTTTAATTGTCACATCACTAATTGTAGCAATTCATTCTTCGAAAAATTTCTAATCACTTACATCTCTAAAATTGTTAGCAAATTCTTAGGTTCGGAAAAATGTTCGAATATACTTATGTATCATGGTTAATATAAAGTTTTCTCATAGGAAATTGGTTCATATCCTATGTGGCATTTCTAATGAAATTATTAATTAGAAATCACTCTTACATTCCTCGCAATTTCTAATAAAGTCGTCACATCACTCTCAACATCACTTAGCAATTGCTAAAACACTAAGGATGTATAAGAGCTGAACCTGATTGTTATTACTGCTATAAGTACACAACAACAAAAATCAAAATTAGTTGAATGGAACCACAAGTTCTGTACATAAGAAGTAAGAATTCGCCCTGATCGATGCATAATATCACGAAAAACGGATACAAATTTTTGAATGCTACTTAGTATCGGTAATAGGTCTGATGACTGAATATGGAGAATTTAATTTTGTTTAGATGGACTTTAATATCATGTATATCTTAGAAATAGTTTAGTAATATTTAATTGTAACATCCCTAATTGTAGCAATTCATTCTTGAAAAAATTTCCAATCGCTTACATCTCTAAAATTGTAAGCAAATTCTTATGTTGAGAAAAATGTTCCAATATACTTATGTATCATGGTTAATATAAAGGTTTGTAATAGGAAATTGGTTCATATCCTATGTGGCATTTCTAATGAAATTTATATTACCAATCACTCTTACATTCCTCGCAATTTCTAATAAAGTAGTCACATCACTCTCAACATTACATAGCAATTGCTAAAACACGAGGATGTACAAGAGCTGAACCTGATTGTTATTTATGCTATAAGTACGCAACAAGAAAAATCAAAATTGGTTGCATGCGATCACAAGTTCTGTACATAAGAAGTTATGGCAGAATATGGAGAATTTAATTTTGTTTAGATGGACTTTAATATCATGTATATCTTACAAATAGTGTAGTAATTTTTAATTGTCACATCACTAATTGTAGCAATTCATTCTTCAAAAAATTTCTAATCGCTTACATCTCTAAAATTGTTAGCAAATTCTTAGGTTCAGAAAAATGTTCGAATATACTTATGTATCATGGTTAATATAAAGTTTTCTTATAGGAAATTGGTTCATATCCTATGTGGCATTTCTAATGAAATTGTTAATTAGAAATCACTCTTACATTCCTCGCAATTTCTAATAAAGTCGTCACATCACTCTCAACATCACTTAGCAATTGCTAAAACACTAAGGATGTATAAGAGTTGAACCTGATTGTTATTACTGCTATAAGTACACAACAACAAAAATCAAAATTAGTTGAATGGAATCACAAGTTCTGTACATAAGAAACTATGGCAGAATATGGAGAATTTAATTTTGTTTTAGATGGACTTTAATATCATGTATATCTTAGAAATAGTTTAGTAATTTTTAATTGTCACATGCCCAATTGTAGGAATTCATTCTTTAAAAAGTTTCTAATCGCTTACATCTCTAAAATTGTTAGCAAATTCTTATGTTCAGAAAAATGTTCCAATATACTTATGTATCATGGTTAATATAAAGTTTTCTCATAGGAAATTGGTTCATATCCTATGTGGCATTGCTAATAAAATTTTTAATTAGCAATCACTCGTACATTCCTTGCAATTTCTAATAAAGTCGTCACATCACTCTCACCATCACTTAGCAATTGCTAAAACCACTGAGGATGTAGAAGAGTTGAACTTGATTGTTATTTATGCTATAAGTACACAACAACAAAAATCAAAATTAGTTGAATGCGATCACAAGTTCTATACATAAGAAGTAAGAATTCGCCCTGATCGATGCATAATATCACGAAAAACGGATACAAATTTTTGAATGCTACTTAGTATCGGTAATAGGTCTGATGACTGAATATGGAGAATTTAATTTTGTTTAGATGGACTTTAATATCATGTATATCTTAGAAATAGTTTAGTAATATTTAATTGTAACATCCCTAATTGTAGCAATTCATTCTTGAAAAAATTTCCAATCGCTTACATCTCTAAAATTGTAAGCAAATTCTTATGTTGAGAAAAATGTTCCAATATACTTATGTATCATGGTCAATATAAAGGTTTGTAATAGGAAATTGGTTCATATCCTATGTGGCATTTCTAATGAAATTTATATTACCAATCACTCTTACATTCCTCGCAATTTCTAATAAAGTAGTCACATCACTCTCAACATTACTTAGCAATTGCTAAAACATTGAGGATGTACAAGAGCTGAACCTGATTGTTATTTATGCTATAAGTACCCAACAAGAAAAATCAAAATTGGTTGAATGCGATCACAAGTTCTGTACATAAGAAGAAGCTATGGCAGAATGTGGAGAATTTAATTTTGTTTAGATGGACTTTAATATCATGTATATCTTACAAATAGTGTAGTAATTTTTAATTGTCACATCACTAATTGTAGCAATTCATTCTTCGAAAAATTTCTAATCACTTACATATCTAAAATTGTTAGCAAATTCTTAGGTTCAGAAAAATGTTCGAATATACTTATGTATCATGGTTAATATAAAGTTTTCTCATAGGAAATTGGTTCATATCCTATGTGGCATTTCTAATGAAATTGTTAATTAGAAATCACTCTTACATTCCTTTCAATTTCTAATAAAGTCGTCACATCACTCTCAACATCACTTAGCAATTGCTAAAACCACTGAGGATGTAGAAGAGTTGAACTTGATTGTTATTTATGCTATAAGTACACAACAAAAAAAATCAAAACTAGTTGAATGCGATCACAAGTTCTATACATAAGAAGCTATAACAGAATATGGAGAATTTAATTTTGTTTAGATGGACTTTAATATCATGTATATCTTAGAAATAGTTTAGTAATTTTTAATTGTCACATTCCTAATTGTAGCAATTCATTCTTTAAAAAATTTCTAATCGTTTACATCTCTAAAATTGGTAGCAAATTCTTATGTTGAGAAAAAATTTCCAATATACTTATGTATCATGGTTAATATAAAGGTTTGTCATAGGAAATTGGTTCATATCCTATGTGGCATTTCTAATGAAATTTATATTACCAATCACTCTTACATTCCTCGCAATTTCTAATAAAATCATTACATCACTCTCAACATCACTTAGCAATTGCTAAAACACTAAGGATGTATAAGAGTTGAACCTGATTATTATTACTGCTATAAGTACACAACAACAAAAATCAAAATTAGTTGAATGCAATCACAAGTTCTGTACATAAGAAACTATGGCGAGAATATGGAGAATTTAATTTTGTTTTAGATGGACTTTAATATCATGTATATCTTAGAAATAGTTTAGTAATTTTTAATTGTCACATCCCCAATTGTAGGAATTCATTCTTTAAAAAGTTTCTAATTGCTTACATCTCTAAAATTGTTAGCAAATTCTTATGTTGAGAAAACTGTTCCAATATACTTATGTATCATGGTTAATATAAAGGTTTGTCATAGGAAATTGGTTCATATCCTATGTGGCATTTCTAATGAAATTTTTAATTAGCAATCACTCGTACATTCCTTGTAATTTCTAATAAAGTCGTCACATCACTCTCAACATCACTTAGCAATTGCTAAAACCACTGAGGATGTATAAGAGTTGAACCTGATTGTTATTACTGCTATAAGTACACAACAACAAAAATCAAAATTAGTTGAATGCAATCACAAGTTCTGTACAAAAGAAACTATGGCAGAATATGGAGAATTTAATTTTGTTTTAGATGGACTTTAATATCATGTATATCTTAGAAATAGTTTAGTAATTTTTAATTGTCACATGCCCAATTGTAGGAATTCATTCTTTAAAAAGTTTCTAATCGCTTACATCTCTAAAATTGTTAGCAAATTCTTATGGTGAGAAAACTGTTCCAATATACTTATGTATCATGGTTAATATAAAGTTTTCTCGTAGGAAATTGGATCATATCTTATGTTGCATTGCTAATGAAATTTTTAATTAGCAATCACTTGTACATTCCTTGCAATTTCTAATAAAGTAGTCACATCACTCTCAACATCACTTAGCAATTGCTAAAACACTGAGGATGTACAAGAGTTGAACCTGATTGTTATTTATGCTATAAGTACTCAACAACAAAAATCAAAATTGGTTGAATGCGAATACAAGTTCTGTACATAAGAAGCTATGGCGGAATATGGAGAATTTAATTTTGTTTAGATGCACTTTAAGATCTTGTAAATTTTACAAATAGTGTAGTAATTTTTAATTGTCAATTAACTAATTGTAGCAATTCATTCTTCAAAAAAATTCTAATCGTTTACATCTCTAAAATTGTTAGCAAATTCTTATGTTCAGAAAAATGTTCCGATATACTTTTGTATCATGGTTAATATAAAGTTTTCTCATAGGAAATTGGTTCATATCCTATGTGGCATTGCTAATAAAATTTTTAATTAGCAATCACTCGTACATTCCTTGCAATTTCTAATAAAGTCGTCACATCACTCTCAACATCACTTAGCAATTGCTAAAACCACTGAGGATGTAGAAGAGTTGAACTTGATTGTTATTTATGCTATAAGTACACAACAACAAAAATCAAAATTAGTTGAATGCGATCACAAGTTCTATACATAAGAAGTAAGAATTCGCCCTGATCGATGCATAATATCACGAAAAACGGATACAAATTTTTGAATGCTACTTAATATCGGTAATACGTCTGATGACTGAATATGGAGAATTTAATTTTGTTTAGATGGACTTTAATATCATGTATATCTTAGAAATAGTTTAGTAATATTTAATTGTAACATCCCTAATTGTAGCAATTCATTCTTGAAAAAATTTCCAATCGCTTACATCTCTAAAATTGTAAGCAAATTCTTATGTTGAGAAAAATGTTCCAATATACTTATGTATCATGGTTAATATAAAGGTTTGTCATAGGAAATTGGTTCATATCCTATGTGGCATTTCTAATGAAATTTATATTACCAATCACTCTTACATTCCTCGCAATTTCTAATAAAGTAGTCACATCACTCTCAACATCACTTAGCAATTGCTAAAACACTGAGGATGTACAAGAGCTGAACTCGATTGTTATTTATGCTATAAGTACCCAACAACAAAAATCAAAATTGGTTGAATGCGATCACAAGTTCTGTACATAAGAAGCTATGGCAGAATGTGGAGAATTTAATTTTGTTCAGATGGACTGTAATATCATGTATATCTTACAAATAGTGTAGTAATTTTTAATTGTCACATCACTCATTGTAGCAATTCATTCTTCGAAAAATTTCTAATCGCTTACATATCTAAAATTGTTAGCAAATTCTTAGGTTTAGAAAAATGTTCGAATATACTTATGTATCATGGTTAATATAAAGTTTTCTCATAGGAAATTGGTTCATATCCTATGTGGCATTTCTAATGAAATTGTTAATTAGAAATCACTCTTACATTCCTTGCAATTTCTAATAAAGTCGTCACATCACTCTCAACATCACTTAGCAATTGCTAAAACACTAAGGATGTATAAGAGTTGAACCTGATTGTTATTACTGCTATAAGTACACAACAACAAAAATGAAAATTGGTTGAATGCAATCAGAAGTTCTGTACATAAGAAACTATGGCAGAATATGGAGAATTTAATTTTGTTTTAGATGGACTTTAATATCATGTATATCTTAGAAATAGTTTAGTAATTTTTAATTGTCACATCCCCTATTGTAGCAATTCATTCTTTCAAAAGTTTCTAATCGCTTACATCTCTAAAATTGTTAGCAAATTCTTATGTTGAGAAAACTGTTCCAATATACTTATGTATCATGGTTAATATAAAGTTTTCTCGTAGGAAATTGGATCATATCCTATGTGGTATTGCTAATGAAATTTTTAATTAGCAATCACTCGTACATTCCTTGCAATTTCTAATAAAGTCGTCATATCACTCTCAATATAACTTAGCAATTTCTAAAACACTGAGGATGTACAAGAGTTGAACCTGATTGTTATTACTGCTATAAGTACACAACAACAAAAATGAAAATTGGTTGAATGCAATCAGAAGTTCTGTACATAAGAAACTATGGCAGAATATGGAGAATTTAATTTTTTTTTAGATTGACTTTAATATCATGTATATCTTAGAAATAGTTTAGTAATTTTTAATTGTCACATCCCTAATTGTAGCAATTCATTCTTTAAAAAATTTCTAATCGCTTACATCTCTAAAATTGTTAGCAAATTCTTATGTTGAGAAAAATGTTCCAATATACTTATGTATCATGGTTAATATAAAGGTTTGTCATAGGAAATTGGTTCATATCCTATGTGGCATTTCTAATGAAATTTATATTACCAATCACTCTTACATTCCTCGCAATTTCTAATAAAGTAGTCACATCACTCTCAACATCACTTAGCAATTGCTAAAACACTGAGGATGTACAAGAGCTGAACCTGATTGTTATTTATGCTATAAGTACCCAAAAACAAAAATAAAAATTGGTTGAATGCGATCACAAGTTCTGTACATAAGAAGCTATGGCAGAATGTGGAGAATTTAATTTTGTTCAGATGGACTTAAATATCATGTATATCTTACAAATAGTGTAGTAATTTTTAATTGTCACATCACTCATTGTAGCAATTCATTCTTCAAAAAATTTCTAATCGCTTACATCTCTAAAATTGTTAGCAAATTCTTAGGTTCAGAAAAATGTTCGAATATACTTATGTATCATGGTTAATATAAAGTTTTCTCATAGGAAATTGGTTCATATCCTATGTGGCATTTCTAATGAAATTGTTAATTAGAAATCACTCTTACATTCCTCGCAATTTCTAATAAAGTAGTCACATCACTCTCAACATCACTTAGCAATTGCTAAAACACCGAGGATGGACAAGAGCTGAACCTGATTGTTATTACTGCTATAAGTACACAACAACAAAAATGAAAATTGGTTGAATGCAATCAGAATTTCTGTACATAAGAAACTATGGCAGAATATGGAGAATTTAATTTTGTTTTAGATTGACTTTAATATCATGTATATCTTAGAAATAGTTTAGTAATTGTTAATTGTCATATCCCTAATTGTAGCAATTCATTCATTAAAAAATTTCTAATCGCTTACATCTCTAAAATTGTTAGCAAATTCTTATGTTGAGAAAAATGTTCCAATATACTTATGTATCATGGTTAATATAAAGGTTTGTCATAGGAAATTGGTTCATATCCTATGTGGCATTTCTAATGAAATTTATATTACCAATCACTCTTACATTCCTCGCAATTTCTAATAAAGTAGTCACATCACTCTCAACATCACTTAGCAATTGCTAAAACACTGAGGATGTACAAGAGCTGAACCTGATTGTTATTTATGCTATAAGTACCCAAAAACAAAAATAAAAATTGGTTGAATGCGATCACAAGTCATGTACATAAGAAGCTATGGCAGAATGTGGAGAATTTAATTTTGTTCAGATGGACTTAAATATCATGTATATCTTACAAATAGTGTAGTAATTTTTAATTGTCACATCACTCATTGTAGCAATTCATTCTTCAAAAAATTTCTAATCGCTTACATCTCTAAAATTGTTAGCAAATTCTTAGGTTCAGAAAAATGTTCGAATATACTTATGTATCATGGTTAATATAAAGTTTTCTCATAGGAAATTGGTTCATATCCTATGTGGCATTTCTAATGAAATTGTTAATTAGAAATCACTCTTACATTCCTCGCAATTTCTAATAAAGTAGTCACATCACTCTCAACATCACTTAGCAATTGCTAAAACACCGAGGATGGACAAGAGCCGAACTCGATTGTTATTTCTGCTATAAGTACACAACAACAAAAATGAAAATTGGTTGAATGCAATCTGAATTTCTGTACATAAGAAACTATGGCAGAATATGGAGAATTTAATTTTGTTTTAGATTGACTTTAATATCATGTATATCTTAGAAATAGTTTAGTAATTGTTAATTGTCATATCCCTAATTGTAGCAATTCATTCATTAAAAAATTTCTAATCGCTTACATCTCTAAAATTGTTAGTAAATTCTTATGTTGAGAAAAATGTTCCAATATACTTATGTATCATGGTTAATATAAAGGTTTGTCATAGGAAATTGGTTCATATCCTATGTGGCATTTCTAATGAAATTTATATTACCAATCACTCTTACATTCCTCGCAATTTCTAATAAAGTAGTCACATCACTCTCAACATCACTTAGCAATTGCTAAAACACTGAGGATGTACAAGAGCTGAACCTGATTGTTATTTATGCTATAAGTACCCAAAAACAAAAATCAAAATTGGTTGAATGCGATCACAAGTTCTGTACATAAGAAGCTATAGCAGAATGTGGAGAATTTAATTTTGTTCGGATGGACTTAAATATCATGTATATCTTACAAATAGTGTAGTAATTTTTAATTGTCACATCACTCATTGTAGCAATTCATTCTTCAAAAAATTTCTAATCGCTTACATCTCTAAAATTGTTAGCAAATTCTTAGGTTCAGAAAAATGTTCGAATATACTTATGTATCATGGTTAATATAAAGTTTTCTCATAGGAAATTGGTTCATATCCTATGTGGCATTTCTAATGAAATTGTTAATTAGAAATCACTCTTACATTCCTCGCAATTTCTAATCAAGTAGTGACATCACTCTCAACATCACTTAGCAATTGCTAAAACACCGAGGATGGACAAGAGCTGAACCTGATTGTTATTACTGCTATAAGTACACAACAACAAAAATGAAAATTGGTTGAATGCAATCTGAATTTCTGTACATAAGAAACTATGGCAGAATATGGAGAATTTAATTTTGTTTTAGATTGACTTTAATATCATGTATATCTTAGAAATAGTTTAGTAATTGTTAATTGTCATATCCCTAATTGTAGCAATTCATTCATTAAAAAATTTCTAATCGCTTACATCTCTAAAATTGTTAGCAAATTCTTATGTTGAGAAAAATGTTCCAATATACTTATGTATCATGGTTAATATAAAGGTTTGTCATAGGAAATTGGTTCATATCCTATGTGGCATTTCTAATGAAATTTATATTACCAATCACTCTTACATTCCTCGCAATTTCTAATAAAGTAGTCACATCACTCTCAACATCACTTAGCAATTGCTAAAACACTGAGGATGTACAAGAGCTGAACCTGATTGTTATTTATGCTATATGTACCCAACAACAAAAATCAAAATTGGTTGAGTGCGATCACAAGTTCTGTACATAAGAAGCTATGGCAGAATGTGGAGAATTTAATTTTGTTCAGATGGACTTTAATATCATGTATATCTTACAAATAGTGTAGTAATTTTTAATTGTCACATCACTCATTGTAGCAATTCATTCTTCGAAAAATTTCTAATCGCTTACATCTCTAAAATTGTTAGCAAATTCTTAGGTTCAGAAAAATGTTCGAATTTACTTATGTATCATGGTTAATATAAAGTTTTCTCATAGGAAATTGGTTCATATCCTATGTGGCATTTCTAATGAAATTGTTAATTAGAAATCACTCTT
Source organism: Linum usitatissimum (assembly GCA_030674075.2). NCBI lineage: Eukaryota > Viridiplantae > Streptophyta > Magnoliopsida > Malpighiales > Linaceae > Linum > Linum usitatissimum. Next base: position 37,731 of record JAUJYP020000095.1, read on the forward strand.
ACATTCCTCGCAATTTCTAATAAAGTCGTCACATCACTCTCAACATCACTTAGCAATTGCTAAAACACTAAGGATGTATAAGAGTTGAACCTGATTGTTATTACTCATATAAGTACACAACAACAAAAATGAAAATTAGTTGAATGCAATCACAAGTTCTGTACATAAGAAACTATGGCAGAATATGGAGAATTTAATTTTGTTTTAGATGGACTTTAATATCATGTATATCTTAGAAATAGTTTAGTAAATTTTAATTGTCACATCCCCAATTGTAGCAATTCATTCTTTCAAAAGTGTCTAATCGCTTACATCTCTAAAATTGTTAGCAAATTCTTATGTTGAGAAAACTGTTCCAATATACTTATGTATCATGGTTAATATAAAGTTTTCTCGTAGGAAATTGGATCATATCCTATGTGGCATTTCTAATGAAATTTATATTACCAATCACTCTTACATTCCTCGCAATTTCTAATAAAGTAGTCACATCACTCTCAACATCACTTAGCAATTGCTAAAACACTGAGGATGTACAAGAGCTGAACCCGATTGTTATTTATGCTATAAGTACCCAAAAACAAAAATCAAAATTGGTTGAATGCGATCACAAGTTCTGTACATAAGAAGCTATAGCAGAATGTGGAGAATTTAATTTTGTTCAGATGGACTTTAATATCATGTATATCTTACAAATAGTGTAGTAATTTTTAATTGTCACATCACTCATTGTAGCAATTTATTCTTCGAAAAATTTCTAATCGCTTACATCTCTAAAATTGTTAGCAAATTCTTAGGTTTAGAAAAATGTTCGAATTTACTTATGTATCATGGTTAATATAAAGTTTTCTCATAGGAAATTGGTTCATATCCTATGTGGCATTTCTAATGAAATTGTTAATTAGAAATCACTCTTACATTCCTCGCAATTTCTAATAAAGTCGTCACATCACTCTCAACATCACTTAGCAATTGCTAAAACACTAAGGATGTATAAGAGTTGAACCTGATTGTTATTATGCTATAAGTACACAACAACAAAAATGAAAATTAGTTGAATGCAATCACAAGTTCTGTACATAAGAAACTATGGCAGAATATGGAGAATTTAATTTTGTTTTAGATGGACTGTAATATCATGTATATCTTAGAAATAGTTTAGTAATTTTTAATTGTCACATCCCCAATTGTAGGAATTCATTCTTTAAAAAGTTGCTAATCGCTTACATCTCTAAAATTGTTAGCAAATTCTTATGTTGAGAAAACTGTTCCAATATACTTATGTATCATGGTTAATATAAAGTTTTCTCGTAGGAAATTGGATCATATCCTATGTGGCATTGCTAATGAAATTTTTAATTAGCAATCACTCGTACATTCCTTGCAATTTCTAATAAAGTCGTCATATCACTCTCAACATCACTTAGCAATTGCTAAAACACTGAGGATGTACAAGAGCTGAACCTGATTGTTATTTATGCTATAAGTACCCAAGAACAAAAATCAAAATTGGTTGAATGCAATCACAAGTTCTGTACATAAGAAGCTATGGCAGAATGTGGAGAATTTAATTTTGTTTAGATGGACTTTAATATCATGTATATCTTACAAATAGTGTAGTAATTTTTAATTGTCACATCACTAATTGTAGCAATTCATTCTTCAAAAAATTTCTAATCGCTTACATATCTAAAATTGTTAGCAAATTCTTAGGTTCGGAAAAATGTTCGAATATACTTATGTATCATGGTTAATATAAAGTTTTCTCTTAGGAAATTGGTTCATATCCTATGTGGCATTTCTAATGAAATTGTTAATTAGAAATCACTCTTACATTCCTCGCAATTTCTAATAAAGTCGTCACATCACTCTCAACATCACTTAGCAATTGCTAAAACACTAAGGATGTATAAGAGTGGAACCTGATTGTTATTACTGCTATAAGTACACAACAACAAAAATGAAAATTGGTTGAATGCAATAAGAAGTTCTGTACATAAGAAACTATGGCAGAATATGGAGAATTTAATTTTGTTTTAGATTGAATTTAATATCATGTATATCTTAGAAATAGTTTAGTAATTTTTAATTGTCACATCCCTAATTGTAGCAATTCATTCTTTAAAAATTTCTAATCGCTTACATCTCTAAAATTGTTATCAAATTCTTATGTTGAGAAAAATGTTCCAATATACTTATGTATCATGGTTAATATAAAGGTTTGTCATAGGAAATTGGTTCATATCCTATGTGGCATTTCTAATGAAATTTATATTACCAATCACTCTTACATTCCTCGCAATTTCTAATAAAGTAGTCACATCACTCTCAACATCAATTAGCAATTGCTAAAACATTGAGGATGTACAAGAGCTGAACCTGATTGTTATTTATGCTATAAGTACCCAACAACAAAAATCAAAATTGGTTGAATGCGATCACAAGTTCTGTACATAAGAAGCTATGGCAGAATGTGGATAATTTAATTTTGTTTAGATGGACTTTAATATCATGTATATCTTACAAATAGTGCAGTAATTTTTAATTGTCACATCACTAATTGTAGCAATTCATTCTTCGAAAAATTTCTAATCGCTTACATCTCTAAAATTGTTAGCAAATTCTTAGGTTCAGAAAAATGTTCGAATATACTTATGTATCATGGTTAATATAAAGTTTTCTCGTAGGAAATTGGATCATATCCTATGTGGCATTGCTAATGAAATTTTTAATTAGCAATCACTTGTACATTCCTTACAATTTCTAATAAAGTCGTCATATCACTCTCAACATAACTTAGCAATTTCTAAAACACTGAGGATGTACAAGAGTTGAACCTGATTGTTATTTATACTATAAGTACTCAACAACAAAAATCAAAATTGGTTGAATGCGATCACAAGTTCTGTACATAAGAAGCTATGGCAGAATATGGAGAATTTAATTTTGTTTAGATGCACTTTAAGATCATGTATATCTTAGAAATAGTGTAGTAATTTTTAATTGTCACATCACTAATTGTAGAAATTTATTCCTTAAAAAATTTCTAATCGCTTATATCTCTAAAATTGTTAGCAAATTCTTATGTTCAGAAAAATGTTCCAATATACTTATGTATCATGGTTAATATAAAGTTTTCTCATAGGAAATTGGTTCATATCCTATGTGGCATTGCTAATGAAATTTTTAATTAGCAATCACTCGTACATTCCTTGCAATTTCTAATAAAGTCGTCGTATCACTCTCATCATAACTTAGCAATTTCTAAAACATTGAGGATGTACAAGAGCTGAACCTAATTGTTATTTATGCTATAAGTACCCAACAAAAAAAATAAAAATTAGTTGAATGCGATCACAAGTTCTGTACATAATAAGCTATGGCAGAATATGGAGAATTTAATTTTGTTTAGATGGACTTTAATATCATGTATATCTTACAAATAGTGTAGTAATTTTTAATTGTCACATCCCTAATAGTAGCAATTCATTCTTTAAAAAATTTCTAATCGCGTACATCTCTAAAATTGTTAGCAAATTCTTATGTTGAGAAAAATGTTCCAATATACTTATGTATCATGGTTAATATAAAGGTTTGTCATAGGAAATTGGTTCATATCCTATGTGGCATTTCTAATGAAATTTATATTACCAATCACTCTTACATTCCTCGCAATTTCTAATAAAGTAGTCACATCACTCTCAACATCACTTAGCAATTTCTAAAACACTAAGGATGTACAAGAGCTGAACATGATTTTATTTATGCTATAAGTACCCAACAACAAAAATCAAAATTGGCTGAATGTGATCACAAGTTCTGTACATAAGAAGCTATGGCAGAATATGGAGAATTTAATTTTCTTTAGATGGACTTTAAGCTCTTGTATATCTTACAAATAGAGTAGTAATTTTTAATCGTCACATCACTAATTGTGGCAATTCATTCTTCAAAAAAAATCTAATCGCTTACATCTCTAAAATTGTTAGCAAATTCTTATGTTCAGAAAACTGTTCGAATATACTTATGTATAATGGTTAATATAAAGTTTTCTCATAGGAAATTGGTTCATATCCTATGTGGCATTGCTAATGAAATTTATATTACCAACCACTCTTACATTCCTCGCAATTCCTAATAAAGTAGTCACATCACTCTCAACATCACTTAGCAATTGCTAAAACACTAAGGATGTACAAGAGTTGAACCTGATTGTTATTTATACTATAAGTACTCAACAACAAAAATCAAAATCGGTTGAATGCGATCACAAGTTCTGTACATAAGAAGCTATGGCAGAATATGGAGAATTTAATTTTGTTTAGATGCACTTTAAGATCATGTATATCTTAGAAATAGTGTAGTAATTTTTAATTGTCACATCACTAATTGTAGAAATTCATTCCTTAAAAAATTTCTAATCGCTTATATCTCTAAAATTGTTAGCAAATTCTTATGTTCAGAAAAATGTTCCAATATACTTATGTATCATGGTTAATATAAAGTTTTCTCATAGGAAATTGGTTCATATCCTATGTGGCATTGCTAATGAAATTTTTAATTAGCAATCACTCGTACATTCCTTGCAATTTCTAATAAAGTCGTCGTATCACTCTCATCATAACTTAGCAATTTCTAAAACATTGAGGATGTACAAGAGCTGAACCTAATTGTTATTTATGCTATAAGTACCCAACAAAAAAAATAAAAATTAGTTGAATGCGATCACAAGTTACGTACATAAGAAGCTATGGCGAGAATATGGAGAATTTAATTTTGTTTAGATGGACTTTAATATCATGTATATCTTACAAATAGTGTAGTAATTTTTAATTGTCACATCACTAATTGCAGCAATTCATTCTTCAAAAAATTTCTAATCGCGTACATCTCTAAAATTGTTAGCAAATTCTTAGGTTCAGAAAAATGTTCGAATATACTTATGTATCACGGTTAATATAAAGTTTTCTCATAGGAAATTGCTTCCTATCCTATGTGGCATTTCTAACGAAATTGTTAATTAGCAATCACTCTTAAATTCCTCGCAATTTCTAATAAAGTCGTCACATCACTCTCAACATCACTTAGCAATTTCTAAAACACTAAGGATGTACAAGAGCTGAACATGATTTTATTTATGCTATAAGTACCCAACAACAAAAATCAAAATTGGTTGAATGTGATCACAAGTTCTGTACATAAGAAGCTATGGCAGAATATGGAGAATTTAATTTTCTTTAGATGGACTTTAAGATCTTGTATATCTTACAAATAGAGTAGTAATTTTTAATCGTCACATCACTAATTGTGGCAATTCATTCTTCAAAAAAAATCTAATCGCTTACATCTCTAAAATTGTTAGCAAATTCTTATGTTCGAAAACTGTTCGAATATACTTATGTATAATGGTTAATATAAAGTTTTCTCATAGGAAATTGGTTCATATCCTATGTGGCATTGCTAATGAAATTTATATTACCAACCACTCTTACATTCCTCGCAATTCCTAATAAAGTAGTCACATCACTCTCAACATCACTTAGCAATTGCTAAAACACTAAGGATGTACAAGAGGTGAACCTGATTGTTATTTATGCTATAAATACCCAACAACAAAAATCAAAATTGGTTGAATGCGATCACAAGTTCTGTACATAAGAAGCTATAGCGAGAATATGGAGAATTTAATTTTGTTTAGATGGACTTTAAGATCTTGTATATCTTAGAAATAGTGTAGTAATATTTAATTGTCACATCACTAATTGTTGCAATTCATTCTTCATAAAAATTCTAATCGCTTACATCTCTAAAATTGTTAGCAAATTCTTATGTTCAGAACACTGTTCGAATATACTTATGTATAATGGTTAATATAAAGTTTTCTCATAGGAAATTGGTTCATATCCTATGTGGCATTGCTAATGAAATTTATATTACCAACCACTCTTACATTCCTCGCAATTCCTAATAAAGTAGTCACATCACTCTCAACATCACTTAGCAATTGCTAAAACACTAAGGATGTACAAGAGGTGAACCTGATTGTTATTTATGCTATAAGTACCCAACAACAAAAATCAAAATTGGTTGAATGCGATCACAAGTTCTGTACATAAGAAGCTATAGCAGAATATGGAGAATTTAATTTTGTTTAGATGGACTTTAAGATCTTGTATATCTTAGAAATAGTGTAGTAATATTTAATTGTCACATCACTAATTGTTGCAATTCATTCTTCACAAAAATTCTAATCGCTTACATCTCTAAAATTGTTAGCAAATTCTTATGTTCAGAAAAATGTTCGAATATACTTATGTATCATGGTTAATATAAAGTTTTCTCATAGGAAATTGGTTCATATCCTATGTGGCATTGCTAATGAAATTGTTAATTAGCAATCACTCGTACATGCCTTGCAATTTCTAATAAAGTCGTCATATCACTCTCAACATAACTTAGCAATTTTTAAAACATTGAGGATGTACAAAAGTTGAACCTGATTGTTATTTATGCTATAAGTACCCAAAAACAAAAATCAAAATTAGTTGAATGCGATCACAAGTTCTGTACATAAGAAGCTATGGCAGAATATGGAGAATTTAATTTTATTTTAGATGGTCATTAATATCATGTCTATCTTAGAAATAGTTTAGTAATTTTTAATTGTCACATCACTAATTGTAGCAATTCATTCTTCAAAAAATTTCTAATCGCTTACATCTCTAAACTTGTTAGCAAATTCTTAGGTTCCGAAAAATGTTCCAATATACTTATGTATCATGGGTAATATAAAGTTTTCTCATAGGAAATTGGGTCATATCCTATGTGGCATTTCTAATGAAATTTTTAATTAGAAATCACTCTTACATTCCTCGCAATTTCTAATAAAGTAGTCACATCACTCTCAACATCACTTAGCAATTGCTAAAACGCCGAGGATGTACAAGAACTGAACCTGATTGTTATTTATGCTATAAGTACCAAACAACAAAAATTAAAATTGGTTGAATGCGATCACAAGTTCTGTACATGAGAAGCTATGGCAGAATATGGAGAATTTAATTTTGTTTGGATGGACTTGAAGATCTTGTATATCTTAGAAATAGTGCAGTAATTTTTAAATTTCACATCACTAATTGCAGCAATTCATTCTTCAAAAAAATTCTAATCGCTTACATCTCTAAAATTGTTAGCAAATTCTTATGTTCAGAAAAATGTTCGAATATACTTAGTTATCATGGTTAATATAAAGTTTTCTCATAGGAAATTGGTTCATATCCTATGTGGCATCGCTAATGAAATTGTTAATTAGCAATCACTCGTACATTCCTTGCAATTTCTAATAAAGTCGACATATCACTCTCAACATAACTTAGCAATTTCTAAAACATTGACGATGTACAAGAGTTGAACCTGATTGTTATTTATTCTATAAGTACCCAAAAACAAAAATCAAAATTAGTTGAATGCGATCACAAGTTCTGTACATAAGAAGCTATGGAAGAATATGGAGAATTTAATTTTGTTTAGATGGACTTTAATATCATCTATATCTTACAAATAATTTAGTAATTTTTAATTGTCACATCACTAATTGTAGCAATTCATTCTTCAAAAAATTTCTAATTGCTTACATCTCTAAAATTGTTAGCAAATTCTTAGGTTCAGAAAAATGTTCGAATATACTTATGTATCATGGTTAATATAAAGTTTTCTCGTAGGAAATTGGATCATATCCTATGTGGCATTGCTAATGAAATTTTTACTTAGCAATCACTTGTACAGTCCTTACAATTTCTAATAAAGTCGTCATATCACTCTCAACATAACTTAGCAATTTCTAAAACACTGAGGATGTACAAGAGTTGAACCTGATTGTTATTTATACTATAAGTACTCAACAACAAAAATCAAAATTGGTTGAATGCGATCACAAGTTCTGTACATAAGAAGCTATGGCAGAATATGGAGAATTTAATTTTGTTTAGATGCACTTTAAGATCTTGTATATTTTAGAAATAGTGTAGTAATTTTTAATTGTCACTTAACTAATTGTAGCAATTCATTCTTCAAAAAAATTCTAATCGCTTACATCTCTAAAATTGTTAGCAAATTCTTAGGTTCAGAAAAATGTTCGAATATACTTATGTATCATGGTTAATATAAAGTTTTCTCATAGGAAATTGGTTCCTATCCTATGTGGCATTTCTAATGAAATTGTTAATTAGAAATCACTCTTACATTCCTCGCAATTTCTAATAAAGTCGTCACATCACTCTCAACATCACTTAGCAATTTTTAAAACACTAAGGATGTACAAGAGCTGAACATGATTTTATTTATGCTATAAGTACCCAACAACAAAAATCAAAATTGGTTGAATGTGATCACAAGTTCTGTACATAAGAAGCTATGCAGAATATGGAGAATTTAATTTTCATTAGATGGACTTTAAGATCTTGTTTATCTTACAAATAGAGTAGTAATTTTTAATTGTCACATCACTAATTGTGGCAATTCATTCTTCAAAAAAATTCTAATCGCTTACATCTCTAAAATTGTTAGCAAATTCTTATGTTCAGAAAACTGTTCGAATATACATATGTATAATGGTTAATATAAAGTTTTCTCATAGGAAATTGGTTCATATCCTATGTGGCATTGCTAATGAAATTTATATTACCAACCACTCTTACATTCCTCGCAATTTCTAATAAAGTAGTCACATCACTCTCAACATTACTTAGCAATTTCTAAAACACTGAGGATGTACAAGAGTTGAACCTGATTGTTATTTATGCTATAAGTACTCAACAACAAAAATCAAAATTGGTTGAATGCGATCACAAGTTCTGTACATAAGAAGCTATGGCGGAATATGGAGAATTTAATTTTGTTTAGATGCACTTTAAGATCTTGTATATTTTAGAAATAGTGTAGTAATTTTTAATTGTCACTTAACTAATTTCAGCAATTCATTCTTCAAAAAAATTCTAATCACTTACATCTCTAAAATTGTTAGCAAATTCTTATGTTCAGAAAAATGTTCCAATATACTTATGTATCATGGTTAATATAAAGTTTTCTCATAGGAAATTGGTTCATATCCTATGTGCCATTGCTAATGAAATTTTTAATTAGCAATCACTCGTACATTCCTTGCAATTTCTAATAAAGTCGTCGTATCACTCTCATCATAACTTAGCAATTTCTAAAACATTGAGGATGTACAAGAGCTGAACCTAATTGTTATTTATGCTATAAGTACCCAACAAAAAAAATAATAATTAGTTGAATGCGATCACAAGTTACGTACATCGAAGCTATGGCAGAATATGGAGAATTTAATTTTGTTTAGATGGACTTTAATATCATGTATATCTTACAAATAGTGTAGTAATTTTTAATTGTCACATCACTAATTGCAGCAATTCATTCTTCAAAAAATTTCTAATCGCGTACATCTCTAAAATTGTTAGCAAATTCTTAGGTTCAGAAAAATGTTCGAATATACTTATGTATCATGGTTAATATAAAGTTTTCTCATAGGAAATTGGTTCCTATCCTATGTGGCATTTCTAATGAAATTGTTAATTAGAAATCACTCTTACATTCCTCGCAATTTCTAATAAAGTCGTCACATCACTCTCAACATCACTTAGCAATTTCTAAAACACTAAGGATGTACAAGAGCTGAACATGATTTTATTTATGCTATAAGTACCCAACAACAAAAATCAAAATTGGTTGAATGTGATCACAAGTTCTGTACATAAGAATCTATGGCAGAATATGGAGAATTTAATTTTCTTTAGATGGACTTTAAGATCTTGTATATCTTACAAATAGAGTAGTAATTTTTAATTGTCACATCACTAATTGTGGCAATTCATTCTTCAAAAAAATTCTAATCGCTTACATCTCTAAAAATGTTAGCAAATTCTTATGTTCAGAAAACTGTTCGAATATACTTATGTATAATGGTTAATATAAAGTTTTCTCATAGGAAATTGGTTCATATCCTATGTGGCATTGCTAATGAAATTTATATTACCAACCACTCTTACATTCCTCGCAATTCCTAATAAAGTAGTCACATCACTCTCAACATCACTTAGCAATTGCTAAAACACTAAGGATGTACAAGAGGTGAACCTGATTGTTATTTATGCTATAAGTACCCAACAACAAAAATCAAAATTGGTTGAATGCGATCACAAGTTACGTACATAAGAAGCTATAGCGAGAATATGGAGAATTTAATTTTGTTTAGATGGACTTTAAGATCTTGTATATCTTAGAAATAGTGTAGTAATATTTAATTGTCACATCACTAATTGTTGCAATTCATTCTTCACAAAAATTCTAATCGCTTACATCTCTAAAATTGTTAGCAAATTCTTATGTTCAGAAAAATGTTCGAATATACTTATGTATCATGGTTAATATAAAGTTTTCTCATAGGAAATTGGTTCATATCCTATGTGGCATTGCTAATGAAATTGTTAATTAGCAATCACTCGTACATGCCTTGCAATTTCTAATATAGTCGTCATATCACTCTCAACATAACTTAGCAATTTTTAAAACATTGAGGATGTACAAAAGTTGAACCTGATTGTTATTTATGCTATAAGTACCCAAAAACAAAAATCAAAATTAGTTGAATGCGATCACAAGTTCTGTACATAAGAAGCTATGGCAGAATATGGAGAATTTAATTTTATTTTAGATGGACTTTAATATCATGTCTATCTTAGAAATAGTTTAGTAATTTTTAATTGTCACATCACTAATTGCAGCAATTCATACTTCAAAAAATTTCTAATCGCTTACATCTCTAAATTTGTTAGCGAATTCTTAGGTTCCGAAAAATGTTCCAATATACTTATGTATCAAGGGTAATATAAAGTTTTCTCATAGGAAATTGGTTCATATCCTATGTGGCATTTCTAATGAAATTGTTAATTAGAAATCACTCTTACATTCCTCGCAATTTCTAATAAAGTAGTCACATCACTCTCAACATCACTTAGCAATTGCTAAAACGCCGAGGATGTACAAGAGCTGAACCTGATTGTTATTTATGCTATAAGTACCCAAAAACAAAAATCAAAATTAGTTGAATGTGATCACAAGTTCTGTACATAAGAAGCTATGGAAGAATATGGAGAATTTAATTTTGTTTAGATGGACTTTAATATCATCTATATCTTACAAATAATGTAGTAATTTTTAATTGTCAAATCACTAATTGTAGCAATTCATTCTTCAAAAAATTTCTAATCGCTTACATCTCTAAAATTGTTAGCAAATTCTTAGGTTCAGAAAAATGTTTGAATATACTTATGTATCATGGTTAATATAAAGTTTTCTCATAGGAAATTTGTTCATATCCCATGTGGCATTTCTAATGAAATTGTTAATTAGAAATCACTCTTACATTCCTCGCAATTTCTAATAAAGTCGTCACATCACTCTCAACATCACTTAGCAATTGCTAAAACACTAAGGATGTACAAGAGTTGAACTGATTGTTATTTTTGCTTTAAGTACACAACAACAAAAATCAAAATTGGTTGAATGCAATCACAAGTTCAGTACATAAGAAACTATGGTAAAATATGGAGAATTTAATTTTGTTTTAGATGGACTTTAATATCATGTATATCTTAGAAATAGTTTAGTAATTTTTAATTGTCACATCCCTAATTGTAGCAATTCATTCTTTAAAAAATTTATAATTGCTTACATCTCTAAAACTGTTAGCAAATTCTTATGTTGAGAAAAATGTTCCAATATACTTACGTATCATGGTTAATATAAAGTTTTCTCATAGGAAATTGGTTCATATCCTATGTGGCATTGCTAATGAAATTTATATTACCAATCACTCTTACATTCCTCGCAATTTCTAATAAAGTAGTCACATCACTCTCAATATCACTTAGCAATTGCTAAAACACTAAGGATGTACAAGAGCTGAACCTGATTGTTATTTATGCTATAAGTACCCAACAACAAAAATCAAAATTGGTTGAATGCGATCACAAGTTCTGTACATAAGAAGCTATGGCGGAATATGGAGAATTTAATTTTGTTTAGATGCACTTTAAGATCTTGTATATTTTAGAAATAGTGTAGTAATTTTTAATTGTCACTTAACTAATTTCAGCAATTCATTCTTCAAAAAAATTCTAATCACTTACATCTCTAAAATTGTTAGCAAATTCTTATGTTCAGAAAAATGTTCCAATATACTTATGTATCATGGTTAATATAAAGTTTTCTCATAGGAAATTGGTTCATATCCTATGTGCCATTGCTAATGAAATTTTTAATTAGCAATCACTCGTACATTCCTTGCAATTTCTAATAAAGTCGTCGTATCACTCTCATCATAACTTAGCAATTTCTAAAACATTGAGGATGTACAAGAGCTGAACCTAATTGTTATTTATGCTATAAGTACCCAACAAAAAAAATAAAAATTAGTTGAATGCGATCACAAGTTACGTACATCGAAGCTATGGCGAGAATATGGAGAATTTAATTTTGTTTAGATGGACTTTAATATCATGTATATCTTACAAATAGTGTAGTCATTTTTAATTGTCACATCACTAATTGCAGCAATTCATTCTTCAAAAAATTTCTAATCGCGTACATCTCTAAAATTGTTAGCAAATTCTTAGGTTCAGAAAAATGTTCGAATATACTTATGTATCATGGTTAATATAAAGTTTTCTCATAGGAAATTGGTTCCTATCCTATGTGGCATTTCTAATGAAATTGTTAATTAGAAATCACTCTTACATTCCTCGCAATTTCTAATAAAGTCGTCACATCACTCTCAACATCACTTAGCAATTTCTAAAACACTAAGGATGTACAAGAGCTGAACATGATTTTATTTATGCTATAAGTACCCAACAACAAAAATCAAAATTGGTTGAATGTGATCACAAGTTCTGTACATAAGAATCTATGGCAGAATATGGAGAATTTAATTTTCTTTAGATGGACTTTAAGATCTTGTATATCTTACAAATAGAGTAGTAATTTTTAATTGTCACATCACTAATTGTGGCAATTCATTCTTAAAAAAATTCTAATCGCTTACATCTCTAAAATTGTTAGCAAATTCTTATGTTCGAAAACTGTTCGAATATACTTATGTATAATGGTTAATATAAAGTTTTCTCATAGGAAATTGGTTCATATCCTATGTGGCATTGCTAATGAAATTTATATTACCAACCACTCTTACATTCCTCGCAATTCCTAATAAAGTAGTCACATCACTCTCAACATCACTTAGCAATTGCTAAAACACTAAGGATGTACAAGAGGTGAACCCGATTGTTATTTATGCTATAAGTACCCAACAACAAAAATCAAAATTGGTTGAATGCGATCACAAGTTCTGTACATAAGAAGCTATAGCAGAATATGGAGAATTTAATTTTGTTTAGATGGACTTTAAGATCTTGTATATCTTAGAAATAGTGTAGTAATATTTAATTGTCACATCACTAATTGTTGCAATTCATTCTTCACAAAAATTCTAATCGCTTACATCTCTAAAATTGTTAGCAAATTCTTATGTTCAGAAAAATGTTCGAATATAATTATGTATCATGGTTAATATAAAGTTTTCTCATAGGAAATTGGTTCATATCCTATGTGGCATTGCTAATGAAATTGTTAATTAGCAATCACTCGTACATGCCTTGCAATTTCTAATATAGTCGTCATATCACTCTCAACATAACTTAGCAATTTTTAAAACATTGAGGATGTACAAAAGTTGAACCTGATTGTTATTTATGCTATAAGTACCCAAAAAACAAAAATCAAAATTAGATGAATGCGATCACAAGTTCTGTACATAAGAAGCTATGGCAGAATATGGAGAATTTAATTTTATTTTAGATGGACTTTAATATCATGTCTATCTTAGAAATAGTTTAGTAATTTTTAATTGTCACATCACTAATTGTAGCAATTCATACTTCAAAAAATTTCTAATCGCTTACATCTCTAAATTTGTTAGCGAATTCTTAGGTTCCGAAAAATGTTCCAATATACTTATGTATCATGGTTAATATAAAGTTTTCTCATAGGAAATTGGTTCATATCCTATGTGGCATTGCTAATGAAATTTATATTACCAATCACTCTTACATTCCTCGCAATTTCTAATAAAGTAGTCACATCACTCTCAATATCACTTAGCAATTGCTAAAACACTAAGGATGTACAAGAGCTGAACCTGATTGTTATTTATGCTATAAGTACCCAACAACAAAAATCAAAATTGGTTGAATGCGATCACAAGTTCTGTACATAAGAAGCTATGGCAGAATATGGAGAATTTAATTTTATTTTAGATGGACTTTAATATCATGTCTATCTTAGAAATAGTTTAGTAATTTTTAATTGTCACATCACTAATTGCAGCAATTCATACTTCAAAAAATTTCTAATCGCTTACATCTCTAAATTTGTTAGCAAATTCTTAGGTTCCGAAAAATGTTCGAATATACTTATGTATCATGGGTAATATAAAGTTTTCTCATAGGAAATTGGTTCATATCCTATGTGGCATTTCTAATGAAATTGTTAATTAGAAATCACTCTTACATTCCTCGCAATTTCTAATAAAGTAGTCACATCACTCTCAACATCACTTAGCAATTGCTAAAACGCCGAGGATGTACAAGAGCTGAACCTGATTGTTATTTATGCTATAAGTACCCAAAAACAAAAATCAAAATTAGTTGAATGCGATCACAAGTTCTGTACATAAGAAGCTATGGAAGAATATGGAGAATTTAATTTTGTTTAGATGGACTTTAATATCATCTATATCTTACAAATAATGTAGTAATTTTTAATTGTCAAATCACTAATTGTAGCAATTCATTCTTAAAAAATTTCTAATCGCTTACATCTCTAAAATTGTTAGCAAATTCTTAGGTTCAGAAAAATGTTTGAATATACTTATGTATCATGGTTAATATAAAGTTTTCTCATAGGAAATTTGTTCATATCCCATGTGGCATTTCTAATGAAATTGTTAATTAGAAATCACTCTTACATTCCTCGCAATTTCTAATAAAGTCGTCACATCACTCTCAACATCACTTAGCAATTGCTAAAACACTAAGGATGTACAAGAGTTGAACCTGTCTGTTATTACTGCTTTAAGTACACAACAACAAAAATCAAAATTGGTTGAATGCAATCACAAGTTCTGTACATAAGAAACTATGGTAAAATATGGAGAATTTAATTTTGTTTTAGATGGACTTTAATATCATGTATATCTTAGAAATAGTTTAGTAATTTTTAATTGTCACATCCCTAATTGTAGCAATTCATTCTTTAAAAAATTTATAATTGCTTACATCTCTAAAACTGTTAGCAAATTCTTATGTTGAGAAAAATGTTCCAATATACTTACGTATCATGGTTAATATAAAGTTTTCTCATAGGAAATTGGTTCATATCCTATGTGGCATTGCTAATGAAATTTATATTACCAATCACTCTTACATTCCTCGCAATTTCTAATAAAGTCGTCACATCACTCTCAACATCACTTAGCAATTGCTAAAACACTAAGGATGTACAAGAGTTGAACCTGATTGTTATTACTGCTTTAAGTACACAACAACAAAAATCAAAATTGGTTGAATGCAATCACAAGTTCTGTACATAAGAAACTATGGTAAAATATGGAGAATTTAATTTTGTTTTAGATGGACTTTAATATCATGTATATCTTAGAAATAGTTTAGTAATTTTTAATTGTCACATCCCTAATTGTAGCAATTCATTCTTTAAAAAATTTATAATCGCTTACATCTCTAAAATTGTTAGCAAATTCTTATGTTCAGAAAAATGTTTGAATATACTTATTTATCATGGTTAATATACAGTTTTCTCATAGGAAATTGGTTCATATCCTATGTGGCATTGCTAATGAAATTGTTAATTAGCAATCACTCATACATTCCTTGCAATTTCTAATAAAGTCGTCATATGACTTTCAACATAACTTAGCAATTTCTAAAACATTGAGGATGTACAAGAGCTGAACTACCGATTGTTATTTATGCTATAAGTACCCAAAAACAAAAATCAAAATTAGTTGAATGCGATCACAAGTTATGTACATAAGAAGCTATGGCAGAATATGGAGAATTTAATTTTGTTTAGATGGACTTTAATATCATGTATATCTTAAAAATAGTGTAGTAATATTTAATTGTCACATCACTAATTGTAGCAATTCATTCCTTAAAAAATTTCTAATCGTTTACATCTCTAAAATTATTAGCAAATTCTTATGTTCAGAAAAATGTTCTAATATACTTATGTATCATGGTTAATATAAAGTTTTCTCATAGGAAATTGGTTCATATCCTATGTGGCATTTCTAATGAAATTGTTAATTAGCAATCACTCTTACATTCCTCGCAATTTCTAATAAAGTCGTCACATCACTCTCAACATCACTTAGCAATTGCTAAAACACTAAGGATGTATAAGAGTTGAATCTGATTGTTATTTATGCTATAAGTACACAACAACAAAAATCAAAATTGGTTGAATGCAATCACAAGTTATGTACATAAGAAACTATGGCGAGAATATGGAGAATTTAATTTTGTTTTAGATGGACTTTAATATCATGTATATCTTAGAAATAGTGTAGTAATTTTTAATTGTCACATCACTAATTGTTGCAATTCATTCCTTAAACAATTTCTAATCGCTTATATCTCTAAAATTGTTAGCAAATTCTTATGTTCAGAAAAATGTTTGAATATACTTATGTATCATGGTTAATACAAAGTTTTCTCATAGGAAATTGGTTCATATCCTATGTGGCATTGCTAATGAAATAGTTAATTAGCAATCACTCTTACATTCCTTGCAATTTCTAATAAAGTCGTCACATCACTCTCAACATCACTTAGCAATTTCTAAAACATTAAGGATGTACAAGAGATGAACCTGATTGTTATTTATGCTATAAGTACACAACAAACAAAAATCAAAATTGGTTGAATGCGATCACAAGTTATGTACATAAGAAGCTATGGCGAGAATATGGAGAATTTAATTTTGTTTAGATGGACTTTAATATCATGTATATCTTAAAAATAGTGTAGTAATTTTTAATTGTCACATCACTAATTGTAGCAATTCATTCTTTAAAAAATTTCTAATCGCTTACATCTCTAAAATTGTTAGCAAATTCTTATGTTACGAAAAATGTTCCAATATACTTATGGATCATGGTTAATATAAAGTTTTCTCATAGGAAATTGGATCATATCCTATGTGGCATTTCTAATGAAATTGTTAATTAGCAATCACTCTTACATTCCTCGCAATTTCTAATAAAGTCGTCACATCACTCTCAACATCACTTAGCAATTGCTAAAACACTAAGGATGTACAAGAGTTGAACATGATTGTTATTTATGCTATAAGTACACAACAACAAAAATCAAAATTGGTTGAATGCGATCACAAGTTACGTACATAAGAAGCTATGGCAGAATATGGAGAATTTAATTTTGTTTAGATGGACTTTAATATCATGTATATCTTAGAAATAGTGTAGTAATTTTTAATTGTCACATCACTAATTGTAGCAATTCATTCCTTAAACGATTTCTAATCGCTTATATCTCTAAAATTGTTAGCAAATTCTTATGTTAAGAAAAATGTTCCAATATACTTATGGATCATGGTTAATATAAAGTTTTCTCATAGGAAATTGGATCATATCCTATGTGGCATTGCTAATGAAATTGTTAATTAGCAATCACTCTTACATTCCTCGCAATTTCTAATAAAGTCGTCACATCACTCTCAACATCACTTAGCAATTCCTAAAACACTAAGGATGTACAAGAGTTGAACCTGATTGTTATTTATGCTATAAGTACACAACAACAAAAATCAAAATTGGTTGAATGTGATCACAAGTTATGTACATAAGAAACTATGGCGAGAATATGGAGTATTTAGTTTTGTTTTAGATGGACTTTAATATCATGTATATCTTACAAATAGTGTAGTAATTTTTAATTGTCACATCACTAATTGTAGCAATTCATTCCTTAAACAATTTCTAATCGTATATATCTCTAAAATTTTTAGCAAATTCTTGTGTTCAGAAAAATGTTCCAATATACTTATGGATCATGGTTAATATAAAGTTTTCTCATAGGAAGTTGGATCATATCATATGTGGCATTGCTAATGAAATTGTTAATTACCAATCACTCTTACATTCCTTGCAATTTCTAATAAAGTCGTCACATCACTCTCAACATCACTAAGAAATTCCTAAAACACTAAGGATGTACAAGAGTTGAACCTGATTGTTAATTATGCTATAAGTACACAACAACAAAAATCAAAATTGGTTGAATGTGATCACAAGTTTTGTACATAAGAAGCTATGGCAGAATATGGAGAATTTAGTTTTGTTTAGATGGACGTTAAGATCATGTATATCTTACAAATAGTGTATTAATTTTTAATTTTCACATCACTAATTGTAGCAATTCATTCCTTAAACAATTTCTAATCGCTTATATCTCTAAAAATGTTAGCAATTCTTATGTTCAGAAAAATGTTCAAATATACTTATGGATCATGGTTAATACAAAGTTTTCTCATAGGAAATTAGATCATATCCTATGTGGCACTGCTAATGAAACTTTTAATTAGCAATCACTCTTACATTCCTCGCAATTTCTAATAAAGTCGTCACATCACTCTCAACATCACTTAGCAATTGCTAAAACACCAAGGATGTACAAGAGATGAACCTGATTGTTATTTATGCTATAAGTACACAACAAAGAAAATCAAAATTGGTTGAACACGATCACAAGTTTTGTACATACGAAGCTATGGCAGAATATGGAGAATTTAATTTTGTTTAGATGGACTTTAATATCATGTATATCTTACAAATAGTGTAATAATTTTTAATTGTCACATTACTAATTGTAGCAATTCATTCTTTAAAAAATTTCTAATCGCTTATATCTCTAAAATTGTTAGCAAATTCTTATGTTCAGAAAAATGTTCCAATATACTTATGGATCATGGTTAATATAAAGTTTACTCATAGGAAATTGGATCATATCCTATGTGGCATTGCTAATGAAATTTTTAATTAGCAATCACTCTTACATTACTCGTAATTTCTAATAAAGTTGTCACATCACTCTCAACATCACTAAGCAATTGCTAAAACACTGAGGATGTACAACAGCTAAACCTGATTGTTATTTATGCTATAAGTACACGACAACAAAAATCAAAATTGGTTGAATGCGATCACAAGTTCTGTACATAAGAAGCTATGGCGAGAATATGGAGAATTTAATTTTGTTTAGATGGACTTTAATATCATGTATATCTTTAAAATAGTGTAGTAATTTTTAATTGTCACATCACTAATTGTAGCAATTCATTCCTTAAACAATTTCTAATCATTTATATCTCTAAAATTGTTAGCAAATTCTTGTGTTCAGAAAAATGTTCCAATATACTTATGGATCATGGTTAATATAAAGTTTTCTCATAGGAAATTGGATCATATCCTATGTGGCATTGCTACTGAAATTGTTAATTACCAATCACTCTTACATTCCTTGCAATTTCTAATAAAGTCGTCACATCACTCTCAACATCACTTAGCAATTCCTAAAACACTAAGGATGTACAAGAGTTGAACCTGATTGTTATTTATGCTATAAGTACAGAACAACAAAAATCAAAATTGGTTGAATGTGATCACAAGTTATGTACATAAGAAGCTATGGCAGAATATGGAGTATTTAGTTTTGTTTAGATGGACTTTAAGATCATGTATATCTTACAAATAGTGTAGTAATTTTTAATTGTCACATCACTAATTGTAGCAATTCATTCCTTAAACAATTTCTAATCGTTTATATCTCTAAAATTGTTAGCAAATTCTTGTGTTCAGAAAAATGTTCCAATATACTTATGGATCATGGTTAATATAAAGTTTTCTCATAGGAAATTGGATCATATCCTATGTGGCATTGCTAATGAAATTGTTAATTACCAATCACTCTTACATTCCTTGCAATTTCTAATAAAGTCGTCACATCACTCTCAACATCACTAAGAAATTCCTAAAACACTAAGGATGTACAAGAGTTGAACGTGATTGTTAATTATGCTATAAGTACACAACAACAAAAATCAAAATTGGTTGAATGTGATCACAAGTTATGTACATAAGAAGCTATGGCAGAATATGGAGAATTTAATTTTGTTTAGATGGACTTTAAGATCATGTATATCTTACAAATAGTGTAGTAATTTTTAATTTTCACATCACTAATTGTAGCAATTCATTCCTTAAACAATTTCTAATCGCTTATATCTCTAAAAATGTTAGCAATTCTTATGTTCAGAAAAATGTTCAAATATACTTATGGATCATGGTTAATATAAAGTTTTCTCATAGGAAATTGGATCATATCCTATGTGGCATTGCTAATGAAATTTATAATTAGCAATCACTCTTACATTCCTCGCAATTTCTAATAAAGTCGTCACATCACTCTCAACATCACTTAGCAATTGCTAAAACACTAAGGATGTACAAGAGATGAACTCGATTGTTATTTATGCTATAAGTACACAACAACAAAAATCAAAATTGGTTGAACGCGATCACAAGTTACGTACATAAGAAGCTATGGCAGAATATGGAGAATTTAATTTTGTTTAGATGGACTTTAATATCATGTATATCTTACAAATAGTGTAGTAATTTTTAATTGTCACATTACTAATTGTAGCAATTCATTCTTTAAAAAATTTCTAATCGCTTATATCTCTAAAATTGTTAGCAAATTCTTATGTTCAGAAAAATGTTCCAATATACTTATGGATCATGGTTAATACAAAGTTTTCTCATAGGAAATTGGATCATATGCTATGTGGCATTGCTAATGAAATTGTTAATTAGCAATCACTCTTACATTTCTCATAATTTCTAATAAAGTCGTCACATCACTATCAACATCACTTAGCAATTGCTAAAACACTAAGGATGTACAAGAGTTGAACCTGATTGTTATTTATGCTATAAGTACACAACAACAAAAATCAAAATTGGTTGAATGTGATCACAAGTTATGTACATAAGAAGCTATGGCGAGAATATGGAGAATTTAATTTTGTTTAGATGGACTTTAAGATCATGTATATCTTACAAATAGTGTAGTAATTTTTAATTGTCACATCACTAATTGTAGCAATTCATTCCTTAAACAATTTCTAATCGTTTATATCTCTAAAATTTTTAGCAAATTCTTGTGTTCGGAAAAATGTTCCAATATACTTATGGATCATGGTTAATATAAAGTTTTCTCATAGGAAATTGGATCATATCCTATGTGGCATTGCTAATGAAATTGTTAATTACCAATCACTCTTACATTCCTCGCAATTTCTAATAAAGTCGTCACATCACTCTCAACATCACTTAAGAAATTCCTAAAACACTAAGGATGTACAAGAGTTGAACTCGATTGTTAATTATGCTATAAGTACACAACAACAAAAATCAAAATTGGTTGAATGTGATCACAAGTTATGTACATAAGAAGCTATGGCGAGAATATGGAGAATTTAGTTTTGTTTAGATGGACTTTAAGATCATGTATATCTTACAAATAGTGTAGTAATTTTTAATTGTCACATCACTAATTGTAGCAATTCATTCCTTAAACAATTTCTAATCGCTTATATCTCTAAAAATGTTAGCAAATTCTTATGTTTAGAAAAATGTTCCAATATACTTATGGATCATGGTTAATATAAAGTTTTCTCATAGGAAATTGGATCATATCCTATGTGGCATTGCTAATGAAACTTTTAATTAGCAATCACTCTTACATTCCTCGCAATTTCTAATAAAGTCGTCACATCACTCTCAACATCACTTAGCAATTGCTAAAACACCAAGGATGTACAAGAGATGAACCCGATTGTTATTTATGCTATAAGTACACAACAACAGAAAATCAAAATTGGTTGAACGCGATCACAAGTTTTTTACATACGAAGCTATGGCAGAATATGGAGAATTTAATTTTGTTTAGATGGACTTTAATATCATGTATATCTTACAAATAGTGTAATAATTTTTAATTGTCACATTACTAATTGTAGCAATTCATTCTTTAAAAAATTTCTAATCGCTTATATCTCTAAAATTGTTAGCAAATTCTTATGTTCAGAAAAATGTTCCAATATACTTATGGATCATGGTTAATATAAAGTTTTCTCATAGGAAATTGGATCATATCCTATGTGGCATTGCTAATGAAATTGTTAATTAGCAATCACTCTTACATTCATCGTAATTTCTAATAAAGTAGTCACATCACTCTCAATATCACTTAGCAATTGCTAAAACACTGAGGATGTACAAGAGCTGAACCTGATTGTTATTTATGCTATAAGTACACGACAACAAAAATCAAAATTGGTTGAATGCGATCACAAGTTATGTACATAAGAAGCTATGGCGAGAATATGGAGAATTTAATTTTGTTTAGATGGACTTTAAGATCTTGTATATCTTTACAAATAGTGTAGTAATTTTTAATTGTCACATCACTAATTGTAGCAATTCATTCCTTAAACAATTTCTAATCGTTTATATCTCTAAAATTGTTAGCAAATTCTTGTGTTCAGAAAAATGTTCCAATATACTTATGGATCATGGTTAATATAAAGTTTTCTCATAGGAAATTGGATCATATCCTATGTGGCATTGCTAATGAAATTGTTAATTACCAATCACTCTTACATTCCTTGCAATTTCTAATAAAGTCGTCACATCACTCTCAACATCACTTAGAAATTCCTAAAACACTAAGGATGTACAAGAGTTGAACCGATTGTTATTTATGCTATAAGTACACAACAACAAAAATCAAAATTGGTTGAATGTGATCACAAGTTATGTACATAAGAAGCTATGGCGAGAATATGGAGTATTTAGTTTTGTTTAGATGGACTTTAAGATCATGTATATCTTACAAATAGTGTAGTAATTTTTAATTGTCACATCACTAATTGTAGCAATTCATTCCTTAAACAATTTCTAATCGCTTATATCTCTAAAATTGTTAGCAAATTCTTATGTTCAGAAAAATGTTCAAATATACTTATGGATCATGGTTAATATAAAGTTTTCTCATAGGAAATTAGATCATATCCTATGTGGCATTGCTAATGAAATTGTTAATTAGCAATCACTCTTACATTCCTCGCAATTTCTAATAAAGTCGTCACATCACTCTCAACATCACTTAGGAATTCCTAAAACACTAAGGATGTACAAGAGTTGAACCTGATTGTTATTTATGCTATAAGTACAGAACAACAAAAATCAAAATTGGTTGAACACGATCACAAGTTCTGTACATACGAAGCTATGGCGAGAATATGGAGAATTTAATTTTGTTTAGATGGACTTTAATATCATGTATATCTTACAAATAGTGTAATAATTTTTAATTGTCACATTACTAATTGTAGCAATTCATTCTTTAAAAAATTTCTAATCGCTTATATCTCTAAAATTGTTAGCAAATTCTTATGTTCAGAAAAATGTTCCAATATACTTATGGATCATGGTTAATATAAAGTTTACTCATAGGAAATTGGATCATATCCTATGTGGCATTGCTAATGAAATTTTTAATTAGCAATCACTCTTACATTACTCGTAATTTCTAATAAAGTTGTCACATCACTCTCAACATCACTAAGCAATTGCTAAAACACTGAGGATGGACAACAGCTAAACACGATTGTTATTTATGCTATAAGTACACGACAACAAAAATCAAAATTGGTTGAATGCGATCACAAGTTATGTACATAAGAAGCTATGGCGAGAATATGGAGAATTTAATTTTGTTTAGATGGACTTTAATATCATGTATATCTTTAAAATAGTGTAGTAATTTTTAATTGTCACATCACTAATTGTAGCAATTCATTCCTTAAACAATTTCTAATCATTTATATCTCTAAAATTGTTAGCAAATTCTTGTGTTCAGAAAAATGTTCCAATATACTTATGGATCATGGTTAATATAAAGTTTTCTCATAGGAAATTGGATCATATCCTATGTGGCATTGCTAATGAAATTGTTAATTACCAATCACTCTTACATTCCTCGCAATTTCTAATAAAGTCGTCACATCACTCTCAACATCACTTAGCAATTCCTAAAACACTAAGGATGTACAAGAGTTGAACCTGATTGTTATTTATGCTATAAGTACACAACAACAAAAATCAAAATTGGTTGAATGTGATCACAAGTTATGTACATAAGAAGCTATGGCGAGAATATGGAGTATTTAGTTTTGTTTAGATGGACTTTAAGATCATGTATATCTTACAAATAGTGTAGTAATTTTTAATTGTCACATCACTAATTGTAGCAATTCATTCCTTAAACAATTTCTAATCGTATATATCTCTAAAATTTTTAGCAAATTATTGTGTTCAGAAAAATGTTCCAATATACTTATGGATCATGGTTAATATAAAGTTTTCTCATAGGAAGTTGGATCATATCATATGTGGCATTGCTAATGAAATTGTTAATTACCAATCACTCTTACATTCCTTGCAATTTCTAATAAAGTCGTCACATCACTCTCAACATCACTAAGAAATTCCTAAAACACTAAGGATGTACAAGAGTTGAACCTGATTGTTAATTATGCTATAAGTACACAACAACAAAAATCAAAATTGGTTGAATGTGATCACAAGTTATGTACATAAGAAGCTATGGCAGAATATGGAGAATTTAGTTTTGTTTAGATGGACGTTAAGATCATGTATATCTTACAAATAGTGTATTAATTTTTAATTTTCACATCACTAATTGTAGCAATTCATTCCTTAAACAATTTCTAATCGCTTATATCTCTAAAAATGTTAGCAATTCTTATGTTCAGAAAAATGTTCAAATATACTTATGGATCATGGTTAATACAAAGTTTTCTCATAGGAAATTAGATCATATCCTATGTGGCACTGCTAATGAAACTTTTAATTAGCAATCACTCTTACATTCCTCGCAATTTCTAATAAAGTCGTCACATCACTCTCAACATCACTTAGCAATTGCTAAAACACCAAGGATGTACAAGAGATGAACCTGATTGTTATTTATGCTATAAGTACACAACAAAGAAAATCAAAATTGGTTGAACACGATCACAAGTTAAGTACATACGAAGCTATGGCAGAATATGGAGAATTTAATTTTGTTTAGATGGACTTTAATATCATGTATATCTTACAAATAGTGTAATAATTTTTAATTGTCACATTACTAATTGTAGCAATTCATTCTTTAAAAAATTTCTAATCGCTTATATCTCTAAAATTGTTAGCAAATTCTTATGTTCAGAAAAATGTTCCAATATACTTATGGATCATGGTTAATATAAAGTTTACTCATAGGAAATTGGATCATATCCTATGTGGCATTGCTAATGAAATTTTTAATTAGCAATCACTCTTACATTACTCGTAATTTCTAATAAAGTTGTCACATCACTCTCAACATCACTAAGCAATTGCTAAAACACCGAGGATGTACAACAGCTAAACCTCGATTGTTATTTATGCTATAAGTACACGACAACAAAAATCAAAATTGGTTGAATGCGATCACAAGTTATGTACATAAGAAGCTATGGCGAGAATATGGAGAATTTAATTTTGTTTAGATGGACTTTAATATCATGTATATCTTTAAAATAGTGTAGTAATTTTTAATTGTCACATCACTAATTGTAGCAATTCATTCCTTAAACAATTTCTAATCATTTATATCTCTAAAATTGTTAGCAAATTCTTGTGTTCAGAAAAATGTTCCAATATACTTATGGATCATGGTTAATATAAAGTTTTCTCATAGGAAATTGGATCATATCCTATGTGGCATTGCTAATGAAATTGTTAATTACCAATCACTCTTACATTCCTCGCAATTTCTAATAAAGTCGTCACATCACTCTCAACATCACTTAGCAATTCCTAAAACACTAAGGATGTACAAGAGTTGAACCTGATTGTTATTTATGCTATAAGTACACAACAACAAAAATCAAAATTGGTTGAATGTGATCACAAGTTATGTACATAAGAAGCTATGGCAGAATATGGAGTATTTAGTTTTGTTTAGATGGACTTTAAGATCATGTATATCTTACAAATAGTGTAGTAATTTTTAATTGTCACATCACTAATTGTAGCAATTCATTCCTTAAACAATTTCTAATCGTATATATCTCTAAAATTTTTAGCAAATTATTGTGTTCAGAAAAATGTTCCAATATACTTATGGATCATGGTTAATATAAAGTTTTCTCATAGGAAGTTGGATCATATCATATGTGGCATTGCTAATGAAATTGTTAATTACCAATCACTCTTACATTCCTTGCAATTTCTAATAAAGTCGTCACATCACTCTCAACATCACTAAGAAATTCCTAAAACACTAAGGATGTACAAGAGTTGAACCTGATTGTTAATTATGCTATAAGTACACAACAACAAAAATCAAAATTGGTTGAATGTGATCACAAGTTCTGTACATAAGAAGCTATGGCGAGAATATGGAGAATTTAGTTTTGTTTAGATGGACGTTAAGATCATGTATATCTTACAAATAGTGTATTAATTTTTAATTTTCACATCACTAATTGTAGCAATTCATTCCTTAAACAATTTCTAATCGCTTATATCTCTAAAAATGTTAGCAATTCTTATGTTCAGAAAAATGTTCAAATATACTTATGGATCATGGTTAATACAAAGTTTTCTCATAGGAAATTAGATCATATCCTATGTGGCACTGCTAATGAAACTTTTAATTAGCAATCACTCTTACATTCCTCGCAATTTCTAATAAAGTCGTCACATCACTCTCAACATCACTTAGCAATTGCTAAAACACCAAGGATGTACAAGAGATGAACCTGATTGTTATTTATGCTATAAGTACACAACAAAGAAAATCAAAATTGGTTGAACACGATCACAAGTTACGTACATACGAAGCTATGGCAGAATATGGAGAATTTAATTTTGTTTAGATGGACTTTAATATCATGTATATCTTACAAATAGTGTAATAATTTTTAATTGTCACATTACTAATTGTAGCAATTCATTCTTTAAAAAATTTCTAATCGCTTATATCTCTAAAATTGTTAGCAAATTCTTATGTTCAGAAAAATGTTCCAATATACTTATGGATCATGGTTAATATAAAGTTTACTCATAGGAAATTGGATCATATCCTATGTGGCATTGCTAATGAAATTTTTAATTAGCAATCACTCTTACATTACTCGTAATTTCTAATAAAGTTGTCACATCACTCTCAACATCACTAAGCAATTGCTAAAACACTGAGGATGTACAACAGCTAAACCTGATTGTTATTTATGCTATAAGTACACGACAACAAAAATCAAAATTGGTTGAATGCGATCACAAGTTCTGTACATAAGAAGCTATGGCAGAATATGGAGAATTTAATTTTGTTTAGATGGACTTTAATATCATGTATATCTTTAAAATAGTGTAGTAATTTTTAATTGTCACATCACTAATTGTAGCAATTCATTCCTTAAACAATTTCTAATCATTTATATCTCTAAAATTGTTAGCAAATTCTTGTGTTCAGAAAAATGTTCCAATATACTTATGGATCATGGTTAATATAAAGTTTTCTCATAGGAAATTGGATCATATCCTATGTGGCATTGCTAATGAAATTGTTAATTACCAATCACTCTTACATTCCTCGCAATTTCTAATAAAGTCGTCACATCACTCTCAACATCACTTAGCAATTCCTAAAACACTAAGGATGTACAAGAGTTGAACCCGATTGTTATTTATGCTATAAGTACAGAACAACAAAAATCAAAATTGGTTGAATGTGATCACAAGTTATGTACATAAGAAGCTATGGCAGAATATGGAGTATTTAGTTTTGTTTAGATGGACTTTAAGATCATGTATATCTTACAAATAGTGTAGTAATTTTTAATTGTCACATCACTAATTGTAGCAATTCATTCCTTAAACAATTTCTAATCGTATATATCTCTAAAATTTTTAGCAAATTATTGTGTTCAGAAAAATGTTCCAATATACTTATGGATCATGGTTAATATAAAGTTTTCTCATAGGAAGTTGGATCATATCATATGTGGCATTGCTAATGAAATTGTTAATTACCAATCACTCTTACATTCCTTGCAATTTCTAATAAAGTCGTCACATCACTCTCAACATCACTAAGAAATTCCTAAAACACTAAGGATGTACAAGAGTTGAACCTGATTGTTAATTATGCTATAAGTACACAACAACAAAAATCAAAATTGGTTGAATGTGATCACAAGTTATGTACATAAGAAGCTATGGCAGAATATGGAGAATTTAGTTTTGTTTAGATGGACGTTAAGATCATGTATATCTTACAAATAGTGTATTAATTTTTAATTTTCACATCACTAATTGTAGCAATTCATTCCTTAAACAATTTCTAATCGCTTATATCTCTAAAAATGTTAGCAATTCTTATGTTCAGAAAAATGTTCAAATATACTTATGGATCATGGTTAATACAAAGTTTTCTCATAGGAAATTAGATCATATCCTATGTGGCACTGCTAATGAAACTTTTAATTAGCAATCACTCTTACATTCCTCGCAATTTCTAATAAAGTCGTCACATCACTCTCAACATCACTTAGCAATTGCTAAAACACCAAGGATGTACAAGAGATGAACCTGATTGTTATTTATGCTATAAGTACACAACAAAGAAAATCAAAATTGGTTGAACACGATCACAAGTTCTGTACATACGAAGCTATGGCAGAATATGGAGAATTTAATTTTGTTTAGATGGACTTTAATATCATGTATATCTTACAAATAGTGTAATAATTTTTAATTGTCACATTACTAATTGTAGCAATTCATTCTTTAAAAAATTTCTAATCGCTTATATCTCTAAAATTGTTAGCAAATTCTTATGTTCAGAAAAATGTTCCAATATACTTATGGATCATGGTTAATATAAAGTTTACTCATAGGAAATTGGATCATATCCTATGTGGCATTGCTAATGAAATTTTTAATTAGCAATCACTCTTACATTACTCGTAATTTCTAATAAAGTTGTCACATCACTCTCAACATCACTAAGCAATTGCTAAAACACCGAGGATGTACAAGAGCTAAACCTGATTGTTATTTATGCTATAAGTACACGACAACAAAAATCAAAATTGGTTGAATGCGATCACAAGTTCTCGTACATAAGAAGCTATGGCAGAATATGGAGAATTTAATTTTGTTTAGATGGACTTTAATATCATGTATATCTTTAAAATAGTGTAGTAATTTTTAATTGTCACATCACTAATTGTAGCAATTCATTCCTTAAACAATTTCTAATCATTTATATCTCTAAAATTGTTAGCAAATTCTTGTGTTCAGAAAAATGTTCCAATATACTTATGGATCATGGTTAATATAAAGTTTTCTCATAGGAAATTGGATCATATCCTATGTGGCATTGCTACTGAAATTGTTAATTACCAATCACTCTTACATTCCTCGCAATTTCTAATAAAGTCGTCACATCACTCTCAACATCACTTAGCAATTCCTAAAACACTAAGGATGTACAAGAGTTGAACCTGATTGTTATTTATGCTATAAGTACACAACAACAAAAATCAAAATTGGTTGAATGTGATCACAAGTTATGTACATAAGAAGCTATGGCAGAATATGGAGTATTTAGTTTTGTTTAGATGGACTTTAAGATCATGTATATCTTACAAATAGTGTAGTAATTTTTAATTGTCACATCACTAATTGTAGCAATTCATTCCTTAAACAATTTCTAATCGTATATATCTCTAAAATTTTTAGCAAATTATTGTGTTCAGAAAAATGTTCCAATATACTTATGGATCATGGTTAATATAAAGTTTTCTCATAGGAAGTTGGATCATATCATATGTGGCATTGCTAATGAAATTGTTAATTACCAATCACTCTTACATTCCTTGCAATTTCTAATAAAGTCGTCACATCACTCTCAACATCACTAAGAAATTCCTAAAACACTAAGGATGTACAAGAGTTGAACCTGATTGTTAATTATGCTATAAGTACACAACAACAAAAATCAAAATTGGTTGAATGTGATCACAAGTTAAGTACATAAGAAGCTATGGCAGAATATGGAGAATTTAGTTTTGTTTAGATGGACGTTAAGATCATGTATATCTTACAAATAGTGTATTAATTTTTAATTTTCACATCACTAATTGTAGCAATTCATTCCTTAAACAATTTCTAATCGCTTATATCTCTAAAAATGTTAGCAATTCTTATGTTCAGAAAAATGTTCAAATATACTTATGGATCATGGTTAATACAAAGTTTTCTCATAGGAAATTAGATCATATCCTATGTGGCACTGCTAATGAAACTTTTAATTAGCAATCACTCTTACATTCCTCGCAATTTCTAATAAAGTCGTCACATCACTCTCAACATCACTTAGCAATTGCTAAAACACCAAGGATGTACAAGAGATGAACCTGATTGTTATTTATGCTATAAGTACACAACAAAGAAAATCAAAATTGGTTGAACACGATCACAAGTTTATGTACATACGAAGCTATGGCGAATATGGAGAATTTAATTTTGTTTAGATGGACTTTAATATCATGTATATCTTACAAATAGTGTAATAATTTTTAATTGTCACATTACTAATTGTAGCAATTCATTCTTTAAAAAATTTCTAATCGCTTATATCTCTAAAATTGTTAGCAAATTCTTATGTTCAGAAAAATGTTCCAATATACTTATGGATCATGGTTAATATAAAGTTTACTCATAGGAAATTGGATCATATCCTATGTGGCATTGCTAATGAAATTTTTAATTAGCAATCACTCTTACATTACTCGTAATTTCTAATAAAGTTGTCACATCACTCTCAACATCACTAAGCAATTGCTAAAACACCGAGGATGTACAACGGCTAAACCTGATTGTTATTTATGCTATAAGTACACGACAACAAAAATCAAAATTGGTTGAATGCGATCACAAGTTTCGTACATAAGAAGCTATGGCAGAATATGGAGAATTTAATTTTGTTTAGATGGACTTTAATATCATGTATATCTTTAAAATAGTGTAGTAATTTTTAATTGTCACATCACTAATTGTAGCAATTCATTCCTTAAACAATTTCTAATCATTTATATCTCTAAAATTGTTAGCAAATTCTTGTGTTCAGAAAAATGTTCCAATATACTTATGGATCATGGTTAATATAAAGTTTTCTCATAGGAAATTGGATCATATCCTATGTGGCATTGCTACTGAAATTGTTAATTACCAATCACTCTTACATTCCTCGCAATTTCTAATAAAGTCGTCACATCACTCTCAACATCACTTAGCAATTCCTAAAACACTAAGGATGTACAAGAGTTGAACCTGATTGTTATTTATGCTATAAGTACACAACAACAAAAATCAAAATTGGTTGAATGTGATCACAAGTTATGTACATAAGAAGCTATGGCAGAATATGGAGTATTTAGTTTTGTTTAGATGGACTTTAAGATCATGTATATCTTACAAATAGTGTAGTAATTTTTAATTGTCACATCACTAATTGTAGCAATTCATTCCTTAAACAATTTCTAATCGTTTATATCTCTAAAATTGTTAGCAAATTCTTGTGTTCAGAAAAATGTTCCAATATACTTATGGATCATGGTTAATATAAAGTTTTCTCATAGGAAATTGGATCATATCCTTTGTGGCATTGCTAATGAAATTTTTAATTACCAATCACTCTTACATTCCTTGCAATTTCTAATAAAGTCGTCACATCACTCTCAACATCACTAAGAAATTCCTAAAACACTAAGGATGTACAAGAGTTGAACCTGATTGTTATTTATGCTATAAGTACACAACAACAAAAATCAAAATTGGTTGAATGTGATCACAAGTTATGTACATAAGAAGCTATGGCAGAATATGGAGAATTTAGTTTTGTTTAGATGGACTTTAAGATCATGTATATCTTACAAATAGTGTATTAATTTTTAATTGTCACATCACTAATTGTAGCAATTCATTCCTTAAACAATTTCTAATCGCTTATATCTCTAAAAATGTTAGCAAATTCTTGTGTTCAGAAAAATGTTCCAATATACTTATGGATCATGGTTAATACAAAGTTTTCTCATAGGAAATTGGATCATATCCTATGTGGCATTGCTAATGAAATTTTAATTACCAATCACTCTTACATTCCTCGCAATTTCTAATAAAGTCGTCACATCACTCTCAACATCACTTAGCAATTGCTAAAACACTAAGGATGTACAAGAGATGAACCTGATTGTTATTTATGCTATAAGTACACAACAACAAAATCAAAATTGGTTGAACGTGATCACAAGTTATGTACATACGAAGCTATGGCAGAATATGGAGAATTTAATTTTGTTTAGATGGACTTTAATATCATGTATATCTTACAAATAGTGTAGTAATTTTTAATTGTCACATTACTAATTGTAGCAATTCATTCTTTAAACAATTTCTAATCGCTTATATCTCTAAAATTGTTAGCAAATTCTTATGTTAAGAAAAATGTTCCAATATACTTATGGATCATGGTTAATATAAAGTTTTCTCATAGGAAATTGGATCATATCCTATGTGGCATTGCTAATGAAATTTTTAATTAGCAATCACTCTTACATTCCTCGTAATTTCTAATAAAGTTGTCACATCACTCTCAACATCACTAAGCAATTGCTAAAAGACTGAGGATGTACAAGAGCTAAACCTGATTGTTATTTATGCTATAAGTACACAACAACAAAAATCAAAATTGGTTGAATGCGATCACAAGTTCTGTACATAAGAAGCTATGGCAGAATATGGAGAATTTAATTTTGTTTAGATGGACTTTAATATCATGTATATCTTACAAATAGTGTAGTAATTTTTAATTGTCACATCACTAATTGTAGCAATTCATTCCTTAAACAATTTCTAATCGTTTATATCTCTAAAATTGTTAGCAAATTCTTGTGTTCAGAAAAATGTTCCAATATACTTATGGATCATGGTTAATATAAAGTTTTCTCATAGGAAATTGGATCATATCCTATGTGGCATTGCTAATGAAATTGTTAATTACCAATCACTCTTACATTCCTCGCAATTTCTAATAAAGTCGTCACATCACTCTCAACATCACTTAGAAATTCCTAAAACACTAAGGATGTACAAGAGTTGAACCTGATTGTTATTTATGCTATAAGTACACAACAACAAAAATCAAAATTGGTTGAATGTGATCACAAGTTATGTACATAAGAAGCTATGGCGAGAATATGGAGAATTTAGTTTTGTTTAGATGGACTTTAAGATCATGTATATCTTACAAATAGTGTAGTAATTTTTAATTGTCACATCACTAATTGTAGCAATTCATTCCTTAAACAATTTCTAATCGCTTATATCTCTAAAAATTGTTAGCAAATTCTTATGTTCGGAAAAATGTTCAAATATACTTATGGATCATGGTTAATATAAAGTTTTCTCATAGGAAATTGGATCATATCCTATGTGGCATTGCTAATGAAATTTTTAATTAGCAATCACTCTTACATTCCTCGCAATTTCTAATAAAGTCGTCACATCACTCTCAACATCACTTAGCAATTGCTAAAACACTAAGGATGTACAAGAGATGAACCTGATTGTTATTTATGCTATAAGTACACAACAAACAAAAATCAAAATTGGTTGAACACGATCACAAGTTATGTACATAAGAAGCTATGGCAGAATATGGAGAATTTAATTTTGTTTAGATGGACTTTAATATCATGTATATCTTACAAATAGTGTAATAATTTTTAATTGTCACATTACTAATTGTAGCAATTCATTCTTTAAAAAATTTCTAATCGCTTATATCTCTAAAATTGTTAGCAAATTCTTATGTTCAGAAAAATGTTCCAATATACTTATGGATCATGGTTAATATAAAGTTTACTCATAGGAAATTGGATCATATCCTATGTGGCATTGCTAATGAAATTGTTAATTACCAATCACTCTTACATTCCTCGCAATTTCTAATAAAGTTGTCACATCACTCTCAACATCACTAAGCAATTGCTAAAATACTAAGGATGTACAAGAGCTAAACCTGATTGTTATTTATGCTATAAGTACACGACAACAAAAATCAAAATTGGTTGAATGCGATCACAAGTTCTGTACATAAGAAGCTATGGCAGAATATGGAGAATTTAATTTTGTTTAGATGGACTTTAATATCATGTATATCTTTAAAATAGTGTAGTAATTTTTAATTGTCACATCACTAATTGTAGCAATTCATTCCTTAAACAATTTCTAATCATTTATATCTCTAAAATTGTTAGCAAATTCTTGTGTTCAGAAAAATGTTCCAATATACTTATGGATCATGGTTAATATAAAGTTTTCTCATAGGAAATTGGATCATATCCTATGTGGCATTGCTAATGAAATTGTTAATTACCAATCACTCTTACATTCCTCGCAATTTCTAATAAAGTCGTCACATCACTCTCAACATCACTTAGCAATTCCTAAAACACTAAGGATGTACAAGAGTTGAACCTGATTGTTATTTATGCTATAAGTACACAACAACAAAAATCAAAATTGGTTGAATGTGATCACAAGTTATGTACATAAGAAGCTATGGCAGAATATGGAGTATTTAGTTTTGTTTAGATGGACTTTAAGATCATGTATATCTTACAAATAGTGTAGTAATTTTTAATTGTCACATCACTAATTGTAGCAATTCATTCCTTAAACAATTTCTAATCGCTTATATCTCTAAAATTGTTAGCAAATTCTTATGTTAAGAAAAAGTTCCAATATACTTATGGATCATGTTAAATATAAAGTTTTCTCATAGGAAATTGGATTATATCCTATGTGGCATTGCTAATGAAATTTTTAATTAGCAATCAATCTTACATTCCTCGCAATTTCTAATAAAGTTTTCACATCACTCTCAACATCACTAAGCAATTGCTAAAACACTGAGGATGTACAAGAGCTAAACCTGATTGTTATTTATGCTATAAGTACACAACAACAAAAATCAAAATTGGTTGAATGCGATCACAAGTTCTGTACATAAGAAGCTATGGTAGAATATGGAGAATTTAATTTTGTTTAGATGGACTTTAATATCATGTATATCTTACAAATAGTGTAGTAATTTTTAATTGTCACATCACTAATTGTAGCAATTCATTCCTTAAACAATTTCTAATCGTTTATATCTCTAAAATTGTTAGCAAATTCTTGTGTTCAGAAAAATGTTCCAATATACTTATGGATCATGGTTAATATAAAGTTTTCTCATAGGAAGTTGGATCATATCCTATGTGGCATTGCTAATGAAATTGTTAATTACCAATCACTCTTACATTCCTCGCAATTTCTAATAAAGTCGTCACATCACTCTCAACATCACTTAGCAATTCCTAAAACACTAAGGATGTACAAGAGTTGAACCTGATTGTTATTTATGCTATAAGTACACAACAACAAAAATCAAAATTGGTTGAATGTGATCACAAGTTATGTACATAAGAAGCTATGGCAGAATATGGAGTATTTAGTTTTGTTTAGATGGACTTTAAGATCATGTATATCTTACAAATAGTGTAGTAATTTTTAATTTTCACATCACTATTTGTAGCAATTCATTCCTTAAACAATTTTTAATCGCTTATATCTCTAAAATTGTTAGCAAATTCTTATGTTCAGAAAAATGTTCAAATATACTTATGGATCATGGTTAATATAAAGTTTTCTCATAGGAAATTGGATCATATCCTATGTGGCATTGCTAATGAAATTTTTAATTAGCAATCACTCTTACGTTCCTCGCAATTTGTAATAAAGTCATCACATCACTCTCAACATCACTAAGCAATTGCTAAGACACTAAGGATGTACAAGAGATGAACCTGATAGTTATTTATGCTATAAGTACACAACAACTAAAATCAAAATTGGTTGAATGCGATCACAAGTTATGTACATAAGAAGCTATGGCGAGAATATGGAGAATTTAATTTTGTTTAGATGGACTTTAATATCATGTATATCTTACAAATAGTGTAGTAATTTTTAATTGTCACATCACTAATTGTAGCAATTCATTCCTCAAACAATTTCTAATCGCTTATATCTCTAAAATTGTTAGCAATTCTTATGTTCAGAAAAATGTTCCAATATACTTATGGATCATGGTAAATATAAAGTTTTCTCATAGGAAATTGGATCATATCCTATGTGGCATTGCTAATGAAATTGTTAATTAGCAATCACTCTTACATTCCTCGCAATTTCTAATAAAGTTGTCACATCACTCTCAACATCACTAAGCAATTGCTAAAACACTAAGGATGTACAAGAGTTGAACACGATTGTTATTTATGCTATAAGTACACGACAACAAAAATCAAAATTGGTTGAATGCGATCACAAGTTATGTACATAAGAAGCTATGGCAGAATATGGAGAATTTAATTTTGTTTAGATGGACTTTAATATCATGTATATCTTACAAATAGTGTAGTAATTTTTAATTGTCACATCACTAATTGTAGCAATTCATTCCTTAAACAATTTCTAATCGTTTATATCTCTAAAATTGTTAGCAAATTCTTGTGTTCAGAAAAATGTTCCAATATACTTATGGATCATGGTTAATATAAAGTTTTCTCATAGGAAACTGGATCATATCCTATGTGGCATTGCTAATGAAATTGTTAATTACCAATCACTCTTACATTCCTCGCAATTTCTAATAAAGTCGTCACATCACTCTCAACATCACTTAGCAATTCCTAAAACACTAAGGATGTACAAGAGTTGAACCTGATTGTTATTTATGCTATAAGTACACAACAACAAAAATCAAAATTGGTTGAATGTGATCACAAGTTATGTACATAAGAAGCTATGGCGAGAATATGGAGTATTTAGTTTTGTTTAGATGGACTTTAAGATCATGTATATCTTACAAATAGTGTAGTAATTTTTAATTGTCACATCACTAATTGTAGCAATTCATTCCTTAAACAATTTCTAATCGCTTATATCTCTAAAATTGTTAGCAAATTCTTATGTTAAGAAAAATGTTCCAATATACTTATGGATCATGGTTAATATAAAGTTTTCTCATAGGAAATTGGATCATATCCTATGTGGCATTGCTAATGAAATTTTTAATTAGCAATCACTCTTACATTCCTCGCAATTTCTAATAAAGTTGTCACATCACTCTCAACATCACTAAGCAATTGCTAAAACACCGAGGATGTACAAGAGCTAAAACCTGATTGTTATTTATGCTATAAGTACACAACAACAAAAATCAAAATTGGTTGAATGCGATCACAAGTTCTGTACATAAGAAGCTATGGTAGAATATGGAGAATTTAATTTTGTTTAGATGGACTTTAATATCATGTATATCTTACAAATAGTGTAGTAATTTTTAATTGTCACATCACTAATTGTAGCAATTCATTCCTTAAACAATTTCTAATCGTTTATATCTCTAAAATTGTTAGCAAATTCTTGTGTTCAGAAAAATGTTCCAATATACTTATGGATCATGGTTAATATAAAGTTTTCTCATAGGAAATTGGATCATATCCTATGTGGCATTGCTAATGAAATTGTTAATTACCAATCACTCTTACATTCCTCGCAATTTCTAATAAAGTCGTCACATCACTCTCAACATCACTTAGCAATTCCTAAAACACTAAGGATGTACAAGAGTTGAACTCGATTGTTATTTATGCTATAAGTACACAACAACAAAAATCAAAATTGGTTGAATGTGATCACAAGTTATGTACATAAGAAGCTATGGCAGAATATGGAGAATTTAGTTTTGTTTAGATGGACTTTAAGATCATGTATATCTTACAAATAGTGTAGTAATTTTTAATTGTCACATCACTAATTGTAGCAATTCATTCCTTAAACAATTTCTAATCGCTTATATCTCTAAAAATGTTAGCAAATTCTTATGTTAAGAAAAATGTTCAAATATACTTATGGATCATGGTTAATATAAAGTTTACTCATAGGAAATTGGATCATATCCTATGTGGCATTGCTAATGAAATTTTTAATTAGCAATCACTCTTACATTCCTCGCAATTTCTAATAAAGTCGTCACATCACTCTCAACATCACTTAGCAATTGCTAAAACACCAAGGATGTACAAGAGATGAACCTGATTGTTATTTATGCTATAAGTACACAACAAAAAAAATCAAAATTGGTTGAATGCGATCACAAGTTACGTACATAAGAAGCTATGGTAGAATATGGAGAATTTAATTTTGTTTAGATGGACTTTAATATCATGTATATCTTACAAATAGTGTAGTAATTTTTAATTGTCACATTACTAATTGTAGCAATTCATTCTTTAAACAATTTCTAATCGCTTATATCTCTAAAATTGTTAGCAAATTCTTATGTTCAGAAAAATGTTCCAATATACTTATGGATCATGGTTAATATAAAGTTTTCTCATAGGAAATTGGATCATATCCTATGTGGCATTGCTAATGAAATTGTTAATTAGCAATCACTCTTACATTCCTCGCAATTTCTAATAAAGTCGTCACATCACTCTCAACATCACTTAGCAATTGCTAAAACACCAAGGATGGACAACAGCTAAACCTGATTGTTATTTATGCTATAAGTACACGACAACAAAAATCAAAATTGGTTGAATGCGATCACAAGTTATGTACATAAGAAGCTATGGCAGAATATGGAGAATTTAATTTTGTTTAGATGGACTTTAATATCATGTATATCTTACAAATAGTGTAGTAATTTTTAATTGTCACATCACTAATTGTAGCAATTCATTCCTTAAACAATTTCTAATCGTTTATATCTCTAAAATTGTTAGCAAATTCTTGTGTTCAGAAAAATGTTCCAATATACTTATGGATCATGGTTAATATAAAGTTTTCTCATAGGAAATTGGATCATATCCTATGTGGCATTGCTAATGAAATTGTTAATTACCAATCACTCTTACATTCCTCGCAATTTCTAATAAAGTCGTCACATCACTCTCAACATCACTTAGCAATTCCTAAAACACTAAGGATGTACAAGAGTTGAACTTGATTGTTATTTATGCTATAAGTACACAACAACAAAAATCAAAATTGGTTGAATGTGATCACAAGTTATGTACATAAGAAGCTATGGCGAATATGGAGTATTTAGTTTTGTTTAGATGGACTTTAAGATCATGTATATCTTACAAATAGTGTAGTAATTTTTAATTGTCACATCACTAATTGTAGCAATTCATTCCTTAAACAATTTCTAATCGCTTATATCTCTAAAATTGTTAGCAAATTCTTATGTTAAGAAAAATGTTCCAATATACTTATGGATCATGGTTAATATAAAGTTTTCTCATAGGAAATTGGATTATATCCTATGTGGCATTGCTAATGAAATTTTTAATTAGCAATCAATCTTACATTCCTCGCAATTTCTAATAAAGGTTTCACATCACTCTCGACATCACTAAGCAATTGCTAAAACACTAAGGATGTACAAGAGCTAAACCTGATTGTTATTTATGCTATAAGTACACGACAACAAAATTCAAAATTGGTTGAATGCGATCACAAGTTCTGTACATAAGAAGCTATGGCAGAATATGGAGAATTTAATTTTGTTTAGATGGACTTTAATATCATGTATATCTTACAAATAGTGTAGTAATTTTTAATTGTCACATCACTAATTGTAGCAATTCATTCCTTAAACAATTTCTAATCGTTTATATCTCTAAAATTGTTAGCAAATTCTTGTGTTCAGAAAAATGTTCCAATATACTTATGGATCATGGTTAATATAAAGTTTTCTCATAGGAAATTGGATCATATCCTATGTGGCATTGCTAATGAAATTGTTAATTACCAATCACTCTTACATTCCTCGCAATTTCTAATAAAGTCGTCACATCACTCTCAACATCACTTAGCAATTCCTAAAACACTAAGGATGTACAAGAGTTGAACACGATTGTTATTTATGCTATAAGTACACAACAACAAAAATCAAAATTGGTTGAATGTGATCACAAGTTATGTACATAAGAAGCTATGGCAGAATATGGAGAATTTAATTTTGTTTAGATGGACTTTAATATCATGTATATCTTACAAATAGTGTAGTAATTTTTAATTGTCACATCACTAATTGTAGCAATTCATTCCTTAAACAATTTCTAATCGCTTATATCTCTAAAATTGTTAGCAATTCTTATGTTCAGAAAAATGTTCCAATATACTTATGGATCATGGTAAATATAAAGTTTTCTCATAGGAAGTTGGATCATATCCTATGTGGCATTGCTAATGAAATTGTTAATTAGCAATCACTCTTACATTCCTTGCAATTTCTAATAAAGTTGTCACATCACTCTCAACATCACTAAGCAATTGCTAAAACACCAAGGATGTACAAGAGATGAACCGATTGTTATTTATGCTATAAGTACACGACAACAAAAATCAAAATTGGTTGAATGCGATCACAAGTTACGTACATAAGAAGCTATGGCAGAATATGGAGAATTTAATTTTGTTTAGATGGACTTTAATATCATGTATATCTTACAAATAGTGTAGTAATTTTTAATTGTCACATCACTAATTGTAGCAATTCATTCCTTAAACAATTTCTAATCGTTTA
Source organism: Linum usitatissimum (assembly GCA_030674075.2). Taxonomy (NCBI): domain Eukaryota; kingdom Viridiplantae; phylum Streptophyta; class Magnoliopsida; order Malpighiales; family Linaceae; genus Linum; species Linum usitatissimum. The sequence goes on from JAUJYP020000095.1 coordinate 78,806, forward strand.
TATCTCTAAAATTGTTAGCAAATTCTTGTGTTCAGAAAAATGTTCCAATATACTTATGGATCATGGTTAATATAAAGTTTTCTCATAGGAAATTGGATCATATCCTTTGTGGCATTGCTAATGAAATTTTTAATTACCAATCACTCTTACATTCCTCGCAATTTCTAATAAAGTCGTCACATCACTCTCAACATCACTTAGGAATTCCTAAAACACTAAGGATGTACAAGAGTTGAACCTGATTGTTATTTATGCTATAAGTACACAACAACAAAAATCAAAATTGGTTGAATGTGATCACAAGTTATGTACATAAGAAGCTATGGCGAATATGGAGTATTTAGTTTTGTTTAGATGGACTTTAAGATCATGTATATCTTACAAATAGTGTAGTAATTTTTAATTGTCACATCACTAATTGTAGCAATTCATTCCTTAAACATTTTCTAATCGCTTATATCTCTAAAAATGTTAGCAATTCTTATGTTCAGAAAAATGTTCAAATATACTTATGGATCATGGTTAATATAAAGTTTTCTCATAGGAAATTGGATCATATCCTATGTGGCATTGCTAATGAAATTTTTAATTAGCAATCACTCTTACATTCCTCGCAATTTCTAATAAAGTCGTCACATCACTCTCAACATCACTTAGCAATTGCTAAAACACTAAGGATGTACAAGAGTTGAACTCGATTGTTATTTATGCTATAAGTACAGAACAACAAAAATCAAAATTGGTTGAACACGATCACAAGTTATGTACATAAGAAGCTATGGCAGAATATGGAGTATTTAGTTTTGTTTAGATGGACTTTAAGATCATGTATATCTTACAAATAGTGTAGTAATTTTTAATTGTCACATCACTAATTGTAGCAATTCATTCCTTAAACAATTTCTAATCGTATATATCTCTAAAATTTTTAGCAAATTATTGTGTTCAGAAAAATGTTCCAATATACTTATGGATCATGGTTAATATAAAGTTTTCTCATAGGAAGTTGGATCATGTCATATGTGGCATTGCTAATGAAATTGTTAATTACCAATCACTCTTACATTCCTTGCAATTTCTAATAAAGTCGTCACATCACTCTCAACATCACTAAGAAATTCCTAAAACACTAAGGATGTACAAGAGTTGAACCTGATTGTTAATTATGCTATAAGTACACAACAACAAAAATCAAAATTGGTTGAATGTGATCACAAGTTCTGTACATAAGAAGCTATGGCAGAATATGGAGAATTTAGTTTTGTTTAGATGGACGTTAAGATCATGTATATCTTACAAATAGTGTATTAATTTTTAATTTTCACATCACTAATTGTAGCAATTCATTCCTTAAACAATTTCTAATCGCTTATATCTCTAAAAATGTTAGCAATTCTTATGTTCAGAAAAAATGTTCAAATATACTTATGGATCATGGTTAATACAAAGTTTTCTCATAGGAAATTAGATCATATCCTATGTGGCACTGCTAATGAAACTTTTAATTAGCAATCACTCTTACATTCCTCGCAATTTCTAATAAAGTCGTCACATCACTCTCAACATCACTTAGCAATTGCTAAAACACCAAGGATGTACAAGAGATGAACCTGATTGTTATTTATGCTATAAGTACACAACAAAGAAAATCAAAATTGGTTGAACACGATCACAAGTTACGTACATAAGAAGCTATGGCAGAATATGGAGAATTTAATTTTGTTTAGATGGACTTTAATATCATGTATATCTTACAAATAGTGTAATAATTTTTAATTGTCACATTACTAATTGTAGCAATTCATTCTTTAAAAAATTTCTAATCGCTTATATCTCTAAAATTGTTAGCAAATTCTTATGTTCAGAAAAATGTTCCAATATACTTATGGATCATGGTTAATATAAAGTTTACTCATAGGAAATTGGATCATATCCTATGTGGCATTGCTAATGAAATTGTTAATTAGCAATCACTCTTACATTCCTCGCAATTTCTAATAAAGTCGTCACATCACTCTCGACATCACTTAGCAATTCCTAAAACACTAAGGATGTACAAGAGTTGAACCTGATTGTTATTTATGCTATAAGTACGGACAACAAAAATCAAAATTGGTTGAATGCGATCACAAGTTATGTACATAAGAAGCTATGGGAGAATATGGAGAATTTAATTTTGTTTAGATGGACTTTAAGATCATGTATATCTTAAAAATAGTGTAGTAATTTTTAATTGTCACATCACTAATTGTAGCAATTCATTCCTTAAACAATTTCTAATCAGTATATCTCTAAAA
>JAUJYP020000096.1:0-80736 GCA_030674075.2 Linum usitatissimum
ATAATGCTCAAATGGGTTTAAAAATAAAATTTACGCGACATTATTTTAGTGTGTTCAGAAATATTCTTGAACATTATTTGGCTATTATTTGAAGAGCTTAACATGGTGAAACCACAATTTTAGTCATTCCAAACATAAACTTCAAATATTATATCATTTAAAAAATTTCAATTTTCAACTCAAAACTTGTCGGTTTCCAAAGGGGTTAACCTATGGAAATGAGCCATTTTGACATGAAAATATCAATATTTTCAAATCATCTATTATTTGACATGCATTTTGGAAATGCCTAAAAAGTCTAGTTTTATCATTGTAACCACTATAAATAATGCTCAAATGGGTTTAAAAATAAAATTTACACGACATTATTTTAGTGTGTTCAGAAATATTCTTGAACATCATTTGGATATTATTTGAAGGGCTTAACATGGTGAAACCACAATTTTTAGTCATTCCTAACATAAACTTCAAATATTAGACCATTTAAAAAATTTCAATTTTCACCTCAAAACTTGTCGGTTTCCAAAGCACTATGGAAATGAGCCATTTTGACATGAAAATATCAATATTTTCAAATCATCTATTATTTGACATGCATTTTGGAATTGCCTAAAAACTCTAGTTTTATCATGGTAACTCTTTGTAAATAATGCTCAAATGGGTTTAAAAATAAAATTCACGCGACATTATTTTAGTGTGTTTAGAAATATTCTTGAACATCATTTGGATAATATTTGAAGGGCTTAACATGGTGAAACCACAATTTTTAGTCATTCCTATTATATAAACTTCAAATATTAGACCATTTTTTAAAAAATTTCAATTTTTCACCTCAAAACTTGTCGATTTCCAAAGGGAACACCTATGGAAATAGACCATTTTGACATGAAAATATCAAAATTTTCAAATCATCTTATTTGACATGCATGTTGGAAATGACTAAAACTAAGTTTTATCATGGTACCACTGTAAAAAATGCTCAAATGGGTTTAAAAATAAAATTCACGCGACATTGTTTTAGTGTGTTCAGAAATATTCTTGAACATCATTTGGATAATATTTGAAGGGCTTAACATGGCGAAACCACAATTTTTAGTCATTCCTAACATAAACTTCAAATATTAGACCATTTAAAAAATTTCAATTTTCACCTCAAAACTTGTCGATTTCCCAAAGGGAACACTATGGAAATGAGCCATTTTGACATGAAAATATCAATATTTTCAAATCATCTATTTTTTACATGCATTTTGGAATTGCCTAAAAAGTCTAGTTTTATCATGGTAACCACCGTAAATAACGCTTCAAATGGGTTTAAAAATAAAATTTACGCGACATTATTTTAGTGTGTTCAGAAATATTCTTGAACATTATTTGGATATTATTTGAAGGGCATAACATGGTGAAACCAAAATTTTTAGTCATTCCTAACATAAACTTCAAATATTAGACCATTTAAAAAATTTCAATTTTCACCTCAAAACTTGTCGATTTCCAAAGGGAAAACACCTATGGAAATGAGCCATTTTGACATGAAAATATCAATAATTTCAAATCATCTATTATTTGACATGCATGTTGGAAATGACGTAAAACTAAAGTTTTATCATGGTACGACTGTAAAAAATGCTCAAATGGGTTTAAAAATAAAATTCACGCGACATTGTTTTAGTGTGTTCAGAAATATTCTTGAACATCATTTGGATAATATTTGAAGGGCTTAACATGGCGAAACCACAATTTTTAGTCATTCCTAACATAAACTTCAAATATTAGACCATTTAAAAAATTTCAATTTTCACCTCAAAACTTGTCGATTTCCAAATGGAACATCTATGGAAATGAGCCATTTTGACATGAAAATATCAATAATTTCAAATCATCTATTTTTTTACATGCATTTTGGAATTGCCTAAAAAGTCTAACATTTTTATTTAAGGAAAATCACCGTAAATAATGCTCAAATGGGTTTAAAAATAAAATTTACGCGACATTATTTTAGCTGTTCTCGAAATATTCTTGAAACATTATTCGCTTATTATTTGAAGAGCTTGGGATGGTGAAACCACAATTTTTAGTCATTCCAAACATAAACTTCAAATATTATATCATTTAAAAAATTTCAATTTTCAACTCTAAACTTATCGGTTTCCAAAGGGCTAACCTATAGAAATGAACCATTTTGACATGAAAATATCAATATTTTCAAATCATCTATTATTTGACATGCATTTTGGAATTGCCTAAAAAGTCTAGTTTTATTATGGTAACCACTGTAAATAATGCTCAAATTGGTTTAAAAATAAAATTTACGCGACATTATTTTAGTGTGTTCGAAATATACTTCGAACATCATTTGGATATTATTTGAAGGGCATAACATGGTGAAACCACAATTTTTAGTCATTCCTAACATAAACTTCAAATATTAATTCATTTAAAAAATTTCGATTTTCACCTCAAAACTTGTCGATTTCCAAAGGGAACATCTATGGAAATAGATTTATTTTGACATGAAAATATCAATATTTTCAAATCATCTATTTTTTGAAAGGCATTTTGGAATTGCCTAAAAGTCTAGTTTTATCATGGAAAATTCATCGTAAATAATGCTCAAATGGGTTTAAAAAATAAAATTTACGCGACATTATTGCGCAAGCGTGTTCGAAATATTCGGGAACATTATCTGGATATTATTTTGAAGGGCATAACATGGTGAAACTAAAATTTTTAGTCATTCCTAACATTAACTTCAAATATTAGACCAAGTTAAAAATTTCAATTTTCACCTCAAAACTTGTCGATTTCCAAAGGGAACACCTGTGGAAATGAGCCATTTTGACATGAAAATATCAAAATTTTCAAATCATCTATTATTCTATTACATGCATGTTGAAAATGACGTAAAAAGACTAAAGTTTTATCATGGTACTGATCGTAAAAAATACTCAAATGGGTTTAAAAATAAAATTCACGCGACATTGTTTTAACAATGTTTTGTAAATATTCTCGAACATCATTTGGATAATATTTCAAGGGCTTAACATGACAAAACCAATAATTTTAGTCATTCCTAACATAAACTTCAAATATTAGACCATTTAAAAAATTTCAATTTTCACCTCAAAACTTGTCGATTTCCAAAGGGTTAACCTATGGAAATGAGCCATTTTGACATGAAAATATCAATATTTTCAAATCATCTATTATTTGACATGCATTTTGGAATTGCCTAAAAAGTCTAGTTTTATCATGGTAACCACTGTAAATAATGCTCAAATGGGTTTAAAAATAAAATTTACGCGACATTATTTTAGTGTGTTCGAAATATTCTTGAACATCATTTGGATATTATTTGAAGGGCTTAACATGGTGAAACCACAATTTTTAGTCATTCCTAACATAAACTTCAAATATTAGACCATTTAAAAAATTTCAATTTTCACCTCAAAACTTGTCGATTTCCAAAGGGAACACCTATGGAAATGAGCCATTTTGACATGAAAATATCAATATTTTCAAATCATCTATTATTTGACATGCATTTTGGAATTGCCTAAAAAGTCTAGTTTTATCATGGTAACCACTGTAAATAATGCTCAAATGGGTTTAAAAATAAAATTTACGCGACATTATTTTAGTGTGTTCGAAATATTCTTGAACATCATTTGGATATTATTTGAAGGGCTTAACATGGTGAAACCACAATTTTTAGTCATTCCTAACATAAACTTCAAATATTAGACCATTTAAAAAATTTCAATTTTCACCTCAAAACTTGTCGATTTCCAAAGGGGTTAACCTATGGAAATGAGCCATTTTGACATGAAAATATCAATATTTTCAAATCATCTATTATTTGACATGCATTTTGGAATTGCCTAAAAAGTCTAGTTTTATCATGGTAACCACTGTAAATAATGCTCAAATGGGTTTAAAAATAAAATTTACGCGACATTATTTTAGTGTGTTCGAAATATTCTTGAACATCATTTGGATATTATTTGAAGGGCTTAACATGGTGAAACCACAATTTTTAGTCATTCCTAACATAAACTTCAAATATTAGACCATTTAAAAAATTTCAATTTTCACCTCAAAACTTGTCGATTTCCAAAGGGAACACCTATGGAAATGAGCCATTTTGACATGAAAATATCAATATTTTCAAATCATCTATTATTTGACATGCATTTTGGAATTGCCTAAAAAGTCTAGTTTTATCATGGTAACCACTGTAAATAATGCTCTAATGGGTTTAAAAATAAAATTTACGCGACATTATTTTAGTGTGTTCGAAATATTCTTGAACATCATTTGGATATTATTTGAAGGGCTTAACATGGTGAAACCACAATTTTTAGTCATTCCTAACATAAACTTCAAATATTAGACCATTTAAAAAATTTCAATTTTCACCTCAAAACTTGTCGATTTCCAAAGGGAAACCTATGGAAATGAGCCATTTTGACATGAAAATATCAATATTTTCAAATCATCTATTATTTGACATGCATTTTGGAATTGCCTAAAAAGTCTAGTTTTATCATGGTAACCACTGTAAATAATGCTCAAATGGGTTTAAAAATAAAATTTACGCGACATTATTTTAGTGTGTTCGAAATATTCTTGAACATCATTTGGATATTATTTGAAGGGCTTAACATGGTGAAACCACAATTTTTAGTCATTCCTAACATAAACTTCAAATATTAGACCATTTAAAAAATTTCAATTTTCACCTCAAAACTTGTCGATTTCCAAAGGGGTTAACCTATGGAAATGAGCCATTTTGACATGAAAATATCAATATTTTCAAATCATCTATTATTTGACATGCATTTTGGAATTGCCTAAAAAGTCTAGTTTTATCATGGTAACTACGTAAATAATGCTCAAATGGGTTTAAAAATAAAATTTACGCGACATTATTTTAGTGTGTTCGAAATATTCTTGAACATCATTTGGATATTATTTGAAGGGCTTAACATGGTGAAACCACAATTTTTAGTCATTCCTAACATAAACTTCAAATATTAGACCATTTAAAAAATTTCAATTTTCACCTCAAAACTTGTCGATTTCCAAAGGGAACACCTATGGAAATGAGCCATTTTGACATGAAAATATCAATATTTTCAAATCATCTATTATTTGACATGCATTTTGGAATTGCCTAAAAAGTCTAGTTTTATCATGGTAACCACTGTAAATAATGCTCAAATGGGTTTAAAAATAAAATTTACGCGACATTATTTTAGTGTGTTCGAAATATTCTTGAACATCATTTGGATATTATTTGAAGGGCTTAACATGGTGAAACCACAATTTTTAGTCATTCCTAACATAAACTTCAAATATTAGACCATTTAAAAAATTTCAATTTTCACCTCAAAACTTGTCGATTTCCAAAGGGGTTAACCTATGGAAATGAGCCATTTTGACATGAAAATATCAATATTTTCAAATCATCTATTATTTGACATGCATTTTGGAATTGCCTAAAAAGTCTAGTTTTATCATGGTAACCACTGTAAATAATGCTCAAATGGGTTTAAAAATAAAATTTACGCGACATTATTTTAGTGTGTTCGAAATATTCTTGAACATCATTTGGATATTATTTGAAGGGCTTAACATGGTGAAACCACAATTTTTAGTCATTCCTAACATAAACTTCAAATATTAGACCATTTAAAAAATTTCAATTTTCACCTCAAAACTTGTCGATTTCCAAAGGGAACCTATGGAAATGAGCCATTTTGACATGAAAATATCAATATTTTCAAATCATCTATTATTTGACATGCATTTTGGAATTGCCTAAAAAGTCTAGTTTTATCATGGTAACCACTGTAAATAATGCTCAAATGGGTTTAAAAATAAAATTTACGCGACATTATTTTAGTGTGTTCGAAATATTCTTGAACATCATTTGGATATTATTTGAAGGGCTTAACATGGTGAAACCACAATTTTTAGTCATTCCTAACATAAACTTCAAATATTAGACCATTTAAAAAATTTCAATTTTCACCTCAAAACTTGTCGATTTCCAAAGGGTTAACCTATGGAAATGAGCCATTTTGACATGAAAATATCAATATTTTCAAATCATCTATTATTTGACATGCATTTTGGAATTGCCTAAAAAGTCTAGTTTTATCATGGTAACCACTGTAAATAATGCTCAAATGGGTTTAAAAATAAAATTTACGCGACATTGTTTTAGTGTGTTCGAAATATTCTTGAACATCATTTGGATATTATTTGAAGGGCTTAACATGGTGAAACCACAATTTTTAGTCATTCCTAACATAAACTTCAAATATTAGACCATTTAAAAAATTTCAATTTTCACCTCAAAACTTGTCGATTTCCAAAGGGTTAACCTATGGAAATGAGCCATTTTGACATGAAAATATCAATATTTTCAAATCATCTATTATTTGACATGCATTTTGGAATTGCCTAAAAAGTCTAGTTTTATCATGGTAACCACTGTAAATAATGCTCAAATGGGTTTAAAAATAAAATTTACGCGACATTATTTTAGTGTGTTCGAAATATTCTTGAACATCATTTGGATATTATTTGAAGGGCTTAACATGGTGAAACCACAATTTTTAGTCATTCCTAACATAAACTTCAAATATTAGACCATTTAAAAAATTTCAATTTTCACCTCAAAACTTGTCGATTTCCAAAGGGTTAACCTATGGAAATGAGCCATTTTGACATGAAAATATCAATATTTTCAAATCATCTATTATTTGACATGCATTTTGGAATTGCCTAAAAAGTCTAGTTTTATCATGGTAACCACTGTAAATAATGCTCAAATGGGTTTAAAAATAAAATTTACGCGACATTATTTTAGTGTGTTCGAAATATTCTTGAACATCATTTGGATATTATTTGAAGGGCTTAACATGGTGAAACCACAATTTTTAGTCATTCCTAACATAAACTTCAAATATTAGACCATTTAAAAAATTTCAATTTTCACCTCAAAACTTGTCGATTTCCAAAGGGGTTAACCTATGGAAATGAGCCATTTTGACATGAAAATATCAATATTTTCAAATCATCTATTATTTGACATGCATTTTGGAATTGCCTAAAAAGTCTAGTTTTATCATGGTAACCACTGTAAATAATGCTCAAATGGGTTTAAAAATAAAATTTACGCGACATTATTTTAGTGTGTTCGAAATATTCTTGAACATCATTTGGATATTATTTGAAGGGCTTAACATGGTGAAACCACAATTTTTAGTCATTCCTAACATAAACTTCAAATATTAGACCATTTAAAAAATTTCAATTTTCACCTCAAAACTTGTCGATTTCCAAAGGGAAACCTATGGAAATGAGCCATTTTGACATGAAAATATCAATATTTTCAAATCATCTATTATTTGACATGCATTTTGGAATTGCCTAAAAAGTCTAGTTTTATCATGGTAACCACTGTAAATAATGCTCAAATGGGTTTAAAAATAAAATTTACGCGACATTATTTTAGTGTGTTCGAAATATTCTTGAACATCATTTGGATATTATTTGAAGGGCTTAACATGGTGAAACCACAATTTTTAGTCATTCCTAACATAAACTTCAAATATTAGACCATTTAAAAAATTTCAATTTTCACCTCAAAACTTGTCGATTTCCAAAGGGTTAACCTATGGAAATGAGCCATTTTGACATGAAAATATCAATATTTTCAAATCATCTATTATTTGACATGCATTTTGGAATTGCCTAAAAAGTCTAGTTTTATCATGGTAACCACTAAATAATGCTCAAATGGGTTTAAAAATAAAATTTACGCGACATTATTTTAGTGTGTTCGAAATATTCTTGAACATCATTTGGATATTATTTGAAGGGCTTAACATGGTGAAACCACAATTTTTAGTCATTCCTAACATAAACTTCAAATATTAGACCATTTAAAAAATTTCAATTTTCACCTCAAAACTTGTCGATTTCCAAAGGGTTAACCTATGGAAATGAGCCATTTTGACATGAAAATATCAATATTTTCAAATCATCTATTATTTGACATGCATTTTGGAATTGCCTAAAAAGTCTAGTTTTATCATGGTAACCACTGTAAATAATGCTCAAATGGGTTTAAAAATAAAATTTACGCGACATTATTTTAGTGTGTTCGAAATATTCTTGAACATCATTTGGATATTATTTGAAGGGCTTAACATGGTGAAACCACAATTTTTAGTCATTCCTAACATAAACTTCAAATATTAGACCATTTAAAAAATTTCAATTTTCACCTCAAAACTTGTCGATTTCCAAAGGGTTAACCTATGGAAATGAGCCATTTTGACATGAAAATATCAATATTTTCAAATCATCTATTATTTGACATGCATTTTGGAATTGCCTAAAAAGTCTAGTTTTATCATGGTAACCACTGTAAATAATGCTCAAATGGGTTTAAAAATAAAATTTACGCGACATTATTTTAGTGTGTTCGAAATATTCTTGAACATCATTTGGATATTATTTGAAGGGCTTAACATGGTGAAACCACAATTTTTAGTCATTCCTAACATAAACTTCAAATATTAGACCATTTAAAAAATTTCAATTTTCACCTCAAAACTTGTCGATTTCCAAAGGGGTTACCTATGGAAATGAGCCATTTTGACATGAAAATATCAATATTTTCAAATCATCTATTATTTGACATGCATTTTGGAATTGCCTAAAAAGTCTAGTTTTATCATGGTAACCACTGTAAATAATGCTCAAATGGGTTTAAAAATAAAATTTACGCGACATTATTTTAGTGTGTTCGAAATATTCTTGAACATCATTTGGATATTATTTGAAGGGCTTAACATGGTGAAACCACAATTTTTAGTCATTCCTAACATAAACTTCAAATATTAGACCATTTAAAAAATTTCAATTTTCACCTCAAAACTTGTCGATTTCCAAAGGGGTTAACCTATGGAAATGAGCCATTTTGACATGAAAATATCAATATTTTCAAATCATCTATTATTTGACATGCATTTTGGAATTGCCTAAAAAGTCTAGTTTTATCATGGTAACCACTGTAAATAATGCTCAAATGGGTTTAAAAATAAAATTTACGCGACATTATTTTAGTGTGTTCGAAATATTCTTGAACATCATTTGGATATTATTTGAAGGGCTTAACATGGTGAAACCACAATTTTTAGTCATTCCTAACATAAACTTCAAATATTAGACCATTTAAAAAATTTCAATTTTCACCTCAAAACTTGTCGATTTCCAAAGGGAACACCTATGGAAATGAGCCATTTTGACATGAAAATATCAATATTTTCAAATCATCTATTATTTGACATGCATTTTGGAATTGCCTAAAAAGTCTAGTTTTATCATGGTAACCACCGTAAATAATGCTCAAATGGGTTTAAAAATAAAATTTACGCGACATTATTTTAGTGTGTTCGAAATATTCTTGAACATCATTTGGATATTATTTGAAGGGCTTAACATGGTGAAACCACAATTTTTAGTCATTCCTAACATAAACTTCAAATATTAGACCATTTAAAAAATTTCAATTTTCACCTCAAAACTTGTCGATTTCCAAAGGGGTTAACCTATGGAAATGAGCCATTTTGACATGAAAATATCAATATTTTCAAATCATCTATTATTTGACATGCATTTTGGAATTGCCTAAAAAGTCTAGTTTTATCATGGTAACCACTGTAAATAATGCTCAAATGGGTTTAAAAATAAAATTTACGCGACATTATTTTAGTGTGTTCGAAATATTCTTGAACATCATTTGGATATTATTTGAAGGGCTTAACATGGTGAAACCACAATTTTTAGTCATTCCTAACATAAACTTCAAATATTAGACCATTTAAAAAATTTCAATTTTCACCTCAAAACTTGTCGATTTCCAAAGGGGTTAACCTATGGAAATGAGCCATTTTGACATGAAAATATCAATATTTTCAAATCATCTATTATTTGACATGCATTTTGGAATTGCCTAAAAAGTCTAGTTTTATCATGGTAACCACTGTAAATAATGCTCAAATGGGTTTAAAAATAAAATTTACGCGACATTATTTTAGTGTGTTCGAAATATTCTTGAACATCATTTGGATATTATTTGAAGGGCTTAACATGGTGAAACCACAATTTTTAGTCATTCCTAACATAAACTTCAAATATTAGACCATTTAAAAAATTTCAATTTTCACCTCAAAACTTGTCGATTTCCAAAGGGAAACCTATGGAAATGAGCCATTTTGACATGAAAATATCAATATTTTCAAATCATCTATTATTTGACATGCATTTTGGAATTGCCTAAAAAGTCTAGTTTTATCATGGTAACCACTGTAAATAATGCTCAAATGGGTTTAAAAATAAAATTTACGCGACATTATTTTAGTGTGTTCGAAATATTCTTGAACATCATTTGGATATTATTTGAAGGGCTTAACATGGTGAAACCACAATTTTTAGTCATTCCTAACATAAACTTCAAATATTAGACCATTTAAAAAATTTCAATTTTCACCTCAAAACTTGTCGATTTCCAAAGGGTTAACCTATGGAAATGAGCCATTTTGACATGAAAATATCAATATTTTCAAATCATCTATTATTTGACATGCATTTTGGAATTGCCTAAAAAGTCTAGTTTTATCATGGTAACCACCGTAAATAATGCTCAAATGGGTTTAAAAATAAAATTTACGCGACATTATTTTAGTGTGTTCGAAATATTCTTGAACATCATTTGGATATTATTTGAAGGGCTTAACATGGTGAAACCACAATTTTTAGTCATTCCTAACATAAACTTCAAATATTAGACCATTTAAAAAATTTCAATTTTCACCTCAAAACTTGTCGATTTCCAAAGGGGTTAACCTATGGAAATGAGCCATTTTGACATGAAAATATCAATATTTTCAAATCATCTATTATTTGACATGCATTTTGGAAATGCCTAAAAAGTCTAGTTTTATCTTGGTAACCACTGTAAATAATGCTCAAATGGGTTTAAAAATAAAATTTACGCGACATTATTTTAGTGTGTTCGAAATATTCTTGAACATCATTTGGATATTATTTGAAGGGCTTAACATGGTGAAACCACAATTTTTAGTCATTCCTAACATAAACTTCAAATATTAGACCATTTAAAAAATTTCAATTTTCACCTCAAAACTTGTCGATTTCCAAAGGGAACCTATGGAAATGAGCCATTTTGACATGAAAATATCAATATTTTCAAATCATCTATTATTTGACATGCATTTTGGAATTGCCTAAAAAGTCTAGTTTTATCATGGTAACCACCGTAAATAATGCTCAAATGGGTTTAAAAATAAAATTTACGCGACATTATTTTAGTGTGTTCGAAATATTCTTGAACATCATTTGGATATTATTTGAAGGGCTTAACATGGTGAAACCACAATTTTAAGTCATTCCTAACATAAACTTCAAATATTAGACCATTTAAAAAATTTCAATTTTCACCTCAAAACTTGTCGATTTCCAAAGGGTATGGAAATGAGCCATTTTGACATGAAAATATCAATATTTTCAAATCATCTATTATTTGACATGCATTTTGGAATTGCCTAAAAAGTCTAGTTTTATCATGGTAACCACTGTAAATAATGCTCAAATGGGTTTAAAAATAAAATTTACGCGACATTATTTTAGTGTGTTCGAAATATTCTTGAACATCATTTGGATATTATTTGAAGGGCTTAACATGGTGAAACCACAATTTTTAGTCATTCCTAACATAAACTTCAAATATTAGACCATTTAAAAAATTTCAATTTTCACCTCAAAACTTGTCGATTTCCAAAGGGGTTAACCTATGGAAATGAGCCATTTTGACATGAAAATATCAATATTTTCAAATCATCTATTATTTGACATGCATTTTGGAATTGCCTAAAAAGTCTAGTTTTATCATGGTAACCACCGTAAATAATGCTCAAATGGGTTTAAAAATAAAATTTACGCGACATTATTTTAGTGTGTTCGAAATATTCTTGAACATCATTTGGATATTATTTGAAGGGCTTAACATGGTGAAACCACAATTTTTAGTCATTCCTAACATAAACTTCAAATATTAGACCATTTAAAAAATTTCAATTTTCACCTCAAAACTTGTCGATTTCCAAAGGGTTAACCTATGGAAATGAGCCATTTTGACATGAAAATATCAATATTTTCAAATCATCTATTATTTGACATGCATTTTGGAATTGCCTAAAAAGTCTAGTTTTATCATGGTAACCACTGTAAATAATGCTCAAATGGGTTTAAAAATAAAATTTACGCGACATTATTTTAGTGTGTTCGAAATATTCTTGAACATCATTTGGATATTATTTGAAGGGCTTAACATGGTGAAACCACAATTTTTAGTCATTCCTAACATAAACTTCAAATATTAGACCATTTAAAAAATTTCAATTTTCACCTCAAAACTTGTCGATTTCCAAAGGGGTTAACCTATGGAAATGAGCCATTTTGACATGAAAATATCAATATTTTCAAATCATCTATTATTTGACATGCATTTTGGAATTGCCTAAAAAGTCTAGTTTTATCATGGTAACCACTGTAAATAATGCTCAAATGGGTTTAAAAATAAAATTTACGCGACATTATTTTAGTGTGTTCGAAATATTCTTGAACATCATTTGGATATTATTTGAAGGGCTTAACATGGTGAAACCACAATTTTTAGTCATTCCTAACATAAACTTCAAATATTAGACCATTTAAAAAATTTCAATTTTCACCTCAAAACTTGTCGATTTCCAAAGGGGTTAACCTATGGAAATGAGCCATTTTGACATGAAAATATCAATATTTTCAAATCATCTATTATTTGACATGCATTTTGGAATTGCCTGAAAAGTCTAGTTTTATCATGGTAACCACCGTAAATAATGCTCAAATGGGTTTAAAAATAAAATTTACGCGACATTATTTTAGTGTGTTCGAAATATTCTTGAACATCATTTGGATATTATTTGAAGGGCTTAACATGGTGAAACCACAATTTTTAGTCATTCCTAACATAAACTTCAAATATTAGACCATTTAAAAAATTTCAATTTTCACCTCAAAACTTGTCGATTTCCAAAGGGTTAACCTATGGAAATGAGCCATTTTGACATGAAAATATCAATATTTTCAAATCATCTATTATTTGACATGCATTTTGGAATTGCCTAAAAAGTCTAGTTTTATCATGGTAACCACCGTAAATAATGCTCAAATGGGTTTAAAAATAAAATTTACGCGACATTATTTTAGTGTGTTCGAAATATTCTTGAACATCATTTGGATATTATTTGAAGGGCTTAACATGGTGAAACCACAATTTTTAGTCATTCCTAACATAAACTTCAAATATTAGACCATTTAAAAAATTTCAATTTTCACCTCAAAACTTGTCGATTTCCAAAGGGGTTAACCTATGGAAATGAGCCATTTTGACATGAAAATATCAATATTTTCAAATCATCTATTATTTGACATGCATTTTGGAATTGCCTAAAAAGTCTAGTTTTATCATGGTAACCACTGTAAATAATGCTCAAATGGGTTTAAAAATAAAATTTACGCGACATTATTTTAGTGTGTTCGAAATATTCTTGAACATCATTTGGATATTATTTGAAGGGCTTAACATGGTGAAACCACAATTTTTAGTCATTCCTAACATAAACTTCAAATATTAGACCATTTAAAAAATTTCAATTTTCACCTCAAAACTTGTCGATTTCCAAAGGGAACACCTATGGAAATGAGCCATTTTGACATGAAAATATCAATATTTTCAAATCATCTATTATTTGACATGCATTTTGGAATTGCCTAAAAAGTCTAGTTTTATCATGGTAACCACTGTAAATAATGCTCAAATGGGTTTAAAAATAAAATTTACGCGACATTATTTTAGTGTGTTCGAAATATTCTTGAACATCATTTGGATATTATTTGAAGGGCTTAACATGGTGAAACCACAATTTTTAGTCATTCCTAACATAAACTTCAAATATTAGACCATTTAAAAAATTTCAATTTTCACCTCAAAACTTGTCGATTTCCAAAGGGGTTAACCTATGGAAATGAGCCATTTTGACATGAAAATATCAATATTTTCAAATCATCTATTATTTGACATGCATTTTGGAATTGCCTAAAAAGTCTAGTTTTATCATGGTAACCACGTAAATAATGCTCAAATGGGTTTAAAAATAAAATTTACGCGACATTATTTTAGTGTGTTCGAAATATTCTTGAACATCATTTGGATATTATTTGAAGGGCTTAACATGGTGAAACCACAATTTTTAGTCATTCCTAACATAAACTTCAAATATTAGACCATTTAAAAAATTTCAATTTTCACCTCAAAACTTGTCGATTTCCAAAGGGGTTAACCTATGGAAATGAGCCATTTTGACATGAAAATATCAATATTTTCAAATCATCTATTATTTGACATGCATTTTGGAATTGCCTAAAAAGTCTAGTTTTATCATGGTAACCACTGTAAATAATGCTCAAATGGGTTTAAAAATAAAATTTACGCGACATTATTTTAGTGTGTTCGAAATATTCTTGAACATCATTTGGATATTATTTGAAGGGCTTAACATGGTGAAACCACAATTTTTAGTCATTCCTAACATAAACTTCAAATATTAGACCATTTAAAAAATTTCAATTTTCACCTCAAAACTTGTCGATTTCCAAAGGGTTAACCTATGGAAATGAGCCATTTTGACATGAAAATATCAATATTTTCAAATCATCTATTATTTGACATGCATTTTGGAATTGCCTAAAAAGTCTAGTTTTATCATGGTAACCACCGTAAATAATGCTCAAATGGGTTTAAAAATAAAATTTACGCGACATTATTTTAGTGTGTTCGAAATATTCTTGAACATCATTTGGATATTATTTGAAGGGCTTAACATGGTGAAACCACAATTTTTAGTCATTCCTAACATAAACTTCAAATATTAGACCATTTAAAAAATTTCAATTTTCACCTCAAAACTTGTCGATTTCCAAAGGGGTTAACCTATGGAAATGAGCCATTTTGACATGAAAATATCAATATTTTCAAATCATCTATTATTTGACATGCATTTTGGAATTGCCTAAAAAGTCTAGTTTTATCATGGTAACCACCGTAAATAATGCTCAAATGGGTTTAAAAATAAAATTTACGCGACATTATTTTAGTGTGTTCGAAATATTCTTGAACATCATTTGGATATTATTTGAAGGGCTTAACATGGTGAAACCACAATTTTTAGTCATTCCTAACATAAACTTCAAATATTAGACCATTTAAAAAATTTCAATTTTCACCTCAAAACTTGTCGATTTCCAAAGGGTTAACCTATGGAAATGAGCCATTTTGACATGAAAATATCAATATTTTCAAATCATCTATTATTTGACATGCATTTTGGAATTGCCTAAAAAGTCTAGTTTTATCATGGTAACCACGTAAATAATGCTCAAATGGGTTTAAAAATAAAATTTACGCGACATTATTTTAGTGTGTTCGAAATATTCTTGAACATCATTTGGATATTATTTGAAGGGCTTAACATGGTGAAACCACAATTTTTAGTCATTCCTAACATAAACTTCAAATATTAGACCATTTAAAAAATTTCAATTTTCACCTCAAAACTTGTCGATTTCCAAAGGGAACAACCTATGGAAATGAGCCATTTTGACATGAAAATATCAATATTTTCAAATCATCTATTATTTGACATGCATTTTGGAATTGCCTAAAAAGTCTAGTTTTATCATGGTAACCACCGTAAATAATGCTCAAATGGGTTTAAAAATAAAATTTACGCGACATTATTTTAGTGTGTTCGAAATATTCTTGAACATCATTTGGATATTATTTGAAGGGCTTAACATGGTGAAACCACAATTTTTAGTCATTCCTAACATAAACTTCAAATATTAGACCATTTAAAAAATTTCAATTTTCACCTCAAAACTTGTCGATTTCCAAAGGGAAACCTATGGAAATGAGCCATTTTGACATGAAAATATCAATATTTTCAAATCATCTATTATTTGACATGCATTTTGGAATTGCCTAAAAAGTCTAGTTTTATCATGGTAACCACCGTAAATAATGCTCAAATGGGTTTAAAAATAAAATTTACGCGACATTATTTTAGTGTGTTCGAAATATTCTTGAACATCATTTGGATATTATTTGAAGGGCTTAACATGGTGAAACCACAATTTTTAGTCATTCCTAACATAAACTTCAAATATTAGACCATTTAAAAAATTTCAATTTTCACCTCAAAACTTGTCGATTTCCAAAGGGGTTAACCTATGGAAATGAGCCATTTTGACATGAAAATATCAATATTTTCAAATCATCTATTATTTGACATGCATTTTGGAATTGCCTAAAAAGTCTAGTTTTATCATGGTAACCACCGTAAATAATGCTCAAATGGGTTTAAAAATAAAATTTACGCGACATTATTTTAGTGTGTTCGAAATATTCTTGAACATCATTTGGATATTATTTGAAGGGCTTAACATGGTGAAACCACAATTTTTAGTCATTCCTAACATAAACTTCAAATATTAGACCATTTAAAAAATTTCAATTTTCACCTCAAAACTTGTCGATTTCCAAAGGGTTAACCTATGGAAATGAGCCATTTTGACATGAAAATATCAATATTTTCAAATCATCTATTATTTGACATGCATTTTGGAATTGCCTAAAAAGTCTAGTTTTATCATGGTAACCACTGTAAATAATGCTCAAATGGGTTTAAAAATAAAATTTACGCGACATTATTTTAGTGTGTTCGAAATATTCTTGAACATCATTTGGATATTATTTGAAGGGCTTAACATGGTGAAACCACAATTTTTAGTCATTCCTAACATAAACTTCAAATATTAGACCATTTAAAAAATTTCAATTTTCACCTCAAAACTTGTCGATTTCCAAAGGGGTTAACCTATGGAAATGAGCCATTTTGACATGAAAATATCAATATTTTCAAATCATCTATTATTTGACATGCATTTTGGAATTGCCTAAAAAGTCTAGTTTTATCATGGTAACCACTATAAATAATGCTCAAATGGGTTTAAAAATAAAATTTACGCGACATTATTTTAGTGTGTTCGAAATATTCTTGAACATCATTTGGATATTATTTGAAGGGCTTAACATGGTGAAACCACAATTTTTAGTCATTCCTAACATAAACTTCAAATATTAGACCATTTAAAAAATTTCAATTTTCACCTCAAAACTTGTCGATTTCCAAAGGGAACACCTATGGAAATGAGCCATTTTGACATGAAAATATCAATATTTTCAAATCATCTATTATTTGACATGCATTTTGGAATTGCCTAAAAAGTCTAGTTTTATCATGGTAACCACCGTAAATAATGCTCAAATGGGTTTAAAAATAAAATTTACGCGACATTATTTTAGTGTGTTCGAAATATTCTTGAACATCATTTGGATATTATTTGAAGGGCTTAACATGGTGAAACCACAATTTTTAGTCATTCCTAACATAAACTTCAAATATTAGACCATTTAAAAAATTTCAATTTTCACCTCAAAACTTGTCGATTTCCAAAGGGGTTAACCTATGGAAATGAGCCATTTTGACATGAAAATATCAATATTTTCAAATCATCTATTATTTGACATGCATTTTGGAATTGCCTAAAAAGTCTAGTTTTATCATGGTAACCACTGTAAATAATGCTCAAATGGGTTTAAAAATAAAATTTACGCGACATTATTTTAGTGTGTTCGAAATATTCTTGAACATCATTTGGATATTATTTGAAGGGCTTAACATGGTGAAACCACAATTTTTAGTCATTCCTAACATAAACTTCAAATATTAGACCATTTAAAAAATTTCAATTTTCACCTCAAAACTTGTCGATTTCCAAAGGGGTTAACCTATGGAAATGAGCCATTTTGACATGAAAATATCAATATTTTCAAATCATCTATTATTTGACATGCATTTTGGAATTGCCTAAAAAGTCTAGTTTTATCATGGTAACCACGTAAATAATGCTCAAATGGGTTTAAAAATAAAATTTACGCGACATTATTTTAGTGTGTTCGAAATATTCTTGAACATCATTTGGATATTATTTGAAGGGCTTAACATGGTGAAACCACAATTTTTAGTCATTCCTAACATAAACTTCAAATATTAGACCATTTAAAAAATTTCAATTTTCACCTCAAAACTTGTCGATTTCCAAAGGGAACACCTATGGAAATGAGCCATTTTGACATGAAAATATCAATATTTTCAAATCATCTATTATTTGACATGCATTTTGGAATTGCCTAAAAAGTCTAGTTTTATCATGGTAACCACCGTAAATAATGCTCAAATGGGTTTAAAAATAAAATTTACGCGACATTATTTTAGTGTGTTCGAAATATTCTTGAACATCATTTGGATATTATTTGAAGGGCTTAACATGGTGAAACCACAATTTTTAGTCATTCCTAACATAAACTTCAAATATTAGACCATTTAAAAAATTTCAATTTTCACCTCAAAACTTGTCGATTTCCAAAGGGGTTAACCTATGGAAATGAGCCATTTTGACATGAAAATATCAATATTTTCAAATCATCTATTATTTGACATGCATTTTGGAATTGCCTAAAAAGTCTAGTTTTATCATGGTAACCACTAAATAATGCTCAAATGGGTTTAAAAATAAAATTTACGCGACATTATTTTAGTGTGTTCGAAATATTCTTGAACATCATTTGGATATTATTTGAAGGGCTTAACATGGTGAAACCACAATTTTTAGTCATTCCTAACATAAACTTCAAATATTAGACCATTTAAAAAATTTCAATTTTCACCTCAAAACTTGTCGATTTCCAAAGGGGTTAACCTATGGAAATGAGCCATTTTGACATGAAAATATCAATATTTTCAAATCATCTATTATTTGACATGCATTTTGGAATTGCCTGAAAAGTCTAGTTTTATCATGGTAACCACCGTAAATAATGCTCAAATGGGTTTAAAAATAAAATTTACGCGACATTATTTTAGTGTGTTCGAAATATTCTTGAACATCATTTGGATATTATTTGAAGGGCTTAACATGGTGAAACCACAATTTTTAGTCATTCCTAACATAAACTTCAAATATTAGACCATTTAAAAAATTTCAATTTTCACCTCAAAACTTGTCGATTTCCAAAGGGGTTAACCTATGGAAATGAGCCATTTTGACATGAAAATATCAATATTTTCAAATCATCTATTATTTGACATGCATTTTGGAATTGCCTAAAAAGTCTAGTTTTATCATGGTAACCACTGTAAATAATGCTCAAATGGGTTTAAAAATAAAATTTACGCGACATTATTTTAGTGTGTTCGAAATATTCTTGAACATCATTTGGATATTATTTGAAGGGCTTAACATGGTGAAACCACAATTTTTAGTCATTCCTAACATAAACTTCAAATATTAGACCATTTAAAAAATTTCAATTTTCACCTCAAAACTTGTCGATTTCCAAAGGGAACACCTATGGAAATGAGCCATTTTGACATGAAAATATCAATATTTTCAAATCATCTATTATTTGACATGCATTTTGGAATTGCCTAAAAAGTCTAGTTTTATCATGGTAACCACTGTAAATAATGCTCAAATGGGTTTAAAAATAAAATTTACGCGACATTATTTTAGTGTGTTCGAAATATTCTTGAACATCATTTGGATATTATTTGAAGGGCTTAACATGGTGAAACCACAATTTTTAGTCATTCCTAACATAAACTTCAAATATTAGACCATTTAAAAAATTTCAATTTTCACCTCAAAACTTGTCGATTTCCAAAGGGGTTAACCTATGGAAATGAGCCATTTTGACATGAAAATATCAATATTTTCAAATCATCTATTATTTGACATGCATTTTGGAATTGCCTAAAAAGTCTAGTTTTATCATGGTAACCACTGTAAATAATGCTCAAATGGGTTTAAAAATAAAATTTACGCGACATTGTTTTAGTGTGTTCGAAATATTCTTGAACATCATTTGGATATTATTTGAAGGGCTTAACATGGTGAAACCACAATTTTTAGTCATTCCTAACATAAACTTCAAATATTAGACCATTTAAAAAATTTCAATTTTCACCTCAAAACTTGTCGATTTCCAAAGGGTTAACCTATGGAAATGAGCCATTTTGACATGAAAATATCAATATTTTCAAATCATCTATTATTTGACATGCATTTTGGAATTGCCTAAAAAGTCTAGTTTTATCATGGTAACCACTGTAAATAATGCTCAAATGGGTTTAAAAATAAAATTTACGCGACATTATTTTAGTGTGTTCGAAATATTCTTGAACATCATTTGGATATTATTTGAAGGGCTTAACATGGTGAAACCACAATTTTTAGTCATTCCTAACATAAACTTCAAATATTAGACCATTTAAAAAATTTCAATTTTCACCTCAAAACTTGTCGATTTCCAAAGGGGTTAACCTATGGAAATGAGCCATTTTGACATGAAAATATCAATATTTTCAAATCATCTATTATTTGACATGCATTTTGGAATTGCCTAAAAAGTCTAGTTTTATCATGGTAACCACCGTAAATAATGCTCAAATGGGTTTAAAAATAAAATTTACGCGACATTGTTTTAGTGTGTTCGAAATATTCTTGAACATCATTTGGATATTATTTGAAGGGCTTAACATGGTGAAACCACAATTTTTAGTCATTCCTAACATAAACTTCAAATATTAGACCATTTAAAAAATTTCAATTTTCACCTCAAAACTTGTCGATTTCCAAAGGGGTTAACCTATGGAAATGAGCCATTTTGACATGAAAATATCAATATTTTCAAATCATCTATTATTTGACATGCATTTTGGAATTGCCTAAAAAGTCTAGTTTTATCATGGTAACCACCGTAAATAATGCTCAAATGGGTTTAAAAATAAAATTTACGCGACATTATTTTAGTGTGTTCGAAATATTCTTGAACATCATTTGGATATTATTTGAAGGGCTTAACATGGTGAAACCACAATTTTTAGTCATTCCTAACATAAACTTCAAATATTAGACCATTTAAAAAATTTCAATTTTCACCTCAAAACTTGTCGATTTCCAAAGGGAAACCTATGGAAATGAGCCATTTTGACATGAAAATATCAATATTTTCAAATCATCTATTATTTGACATGCATTTTGGAATTGCCTAAAAAGTCTAGTTTTATCATGGTAACCACTAAATAATGCTCAAATGGGTTTAAAAATAAAATTTACGCGACATTGTTTTAGTGTGTTCGAAATATTCTTGAACATCATTTGGATATTATTTGAAGGGCTTAACATGGTGAAACCACAATTTTTAGTCATTCCTAACATAAACTTCAAATATTAGACCATTTAAAAAATTTCAATTTTCACCTCAAAACTTGTCGATTTCCAAAGGGGTTAACCTATGGAAATGAGCCATTTTGACATGAAAATATCAATATTTTCAAATCATCTATTATTTGACATGCATTTTGGAATTGCCTAAAAAGTCTAGTTTTATCATGGTAACCACCGTAAATAATGCTCAAATGGGTTTAAAAATAAAATTTACGCGACATTGTTTTAGTGTGTTCGAAATATTCTTGAACATCATTTGGATATTATTTGAAGGGCTTAACATGGTGAAACCACAATTTTTAGTCATTCCTAACATAAACTTCAAATATTAGACCATTTAAAAAATTTCAATTTTCACCTCAAAACTTGTCGATTTCCAAAGGGGTTAACCTATGGAAATGAGCCATTTTGACATGAAAATATCAATATTTTCAAATCATCTATTATTTGACATGCATTTTGGAATTGCCTAAAAAGTCTAGTTTTATCATGGTAACCACCGTAAATAATGCTCAAATGGGTTTAAAAATAAAATTTACGCGACATTATTTTAGTGTGTTCGAAATATTCTTGAACATCATTTGGATATTATTTGAAGGGCTTAACATGGTGAAACCACAATTTTTAGTCATTCCTAACATAAACTTCAAATATTAGACCATTTAAAAAATTTCAATTTTCACCTCAAAACTTGTCGATTTCCAAAGGGGTTAACCTATGGAAATGAGCCATTTTGACATGAAAATATCAATATTTTCAAATCATCTATTATTTGACATGCATTTTGGAATTGCCTAAAAAGTCTAGTTTTATCATGGTAACCACCGTAAATAATGCTCAAATGGGTTTAAAAATAAAATTTACGCGACATTATTTTAGTGTGTTCGAAATATTCTTGAACATCATTTGGATATTATTTGAAGGGCTTAACATGGTGAAACCACAATTTTTAGTCATTCCTAACATAAACTTCAAATATTAGACCATTTAAAAAATTTCAATTTTCACCTCAAAACTTGTCGATTTCCAAAGGGGTTAACCTATGGAAATGAGCCATTTTGACATGAAAATATCAATATTTTCAAATCATCTATTATTTGACATGCATTTTGGAATTGCCTAAAAAGTCTAGTTTTATCATGGTAACCACTGTAAATAATGCTCAAATGGGTTTAAAAATAAAATTTACGCGACATTGTTTTAGTGTGTTCGAAATATTCTTGAACATCATTTGGATATTATTTGAAGGGCTTAACATGGTGAAACCACAATTTTTAGTCATTCCTAACATAAACTTCAAATATTAGACCATTTAAAAAATTTCAATTTTCACCTCAAAACTTGTCGATTTCCAAAGGGAACACCTATGGAAATGAGCCATTTTGACATGAAAATATCAATATTTTCAAATCATCTATTATTTGACATGCATTTTGGAATTGCCTAAAAAGTCTAGTTTTATCATGGTAACCACTGTAAATAATGCTCAAATGGGTTTAAAAATAAAATTTACGCGACATTATTTTAGTGTGTTCGAAATATTCTTGAACATCATTTGGATATTATTTGAAGGGCTTAACATGGTGAAACCACAATTTTTAGTCATTCCTAACATAAACTTCAAATATTAGACCATTTAAAAAATTTCAATTTTCACCTCAAAACTTGTCGATTTCCAAAGGGGTTAACCTATGGAAATGAGCCATTTTGACATGAAAATATCAATATTTTCAAATCATCTATTATTTGACATGCATTTTGGAATTGCCTAAAAAGTCTAGTTTTATCATGGTAACCACCGTAAATAATGCTCAAATGGGTTTAAAAATAAAATTTACGCGACATTATTTTAGTGTGTTCGAAATATTCTTGAACATCATTTGGATATTATTTGAAGGGCTTAACATGGTGAAACCACAATTTTTAGTCATTCCTAACATAAACTTCAAATATTAGACCATTTAAAAAATTTCAATTTTCACCTCAAAACTTGTCGATTTCCAAAGGGGTTAACCTATGGAAATGAGCCATTTTGACATGAAAATATCAATATTTTCAAATCATCTATTATTTGACATGCATTTTGGAATTGCCTAAAAAGTCTAGTTTTATCATGGTAACCACCGTAAATAATGCTCAAATGGGTTTAAAAATAAAATTTACGCGACATTGTTTTAGTGTGTTCGAAATATTCTTGAACATCATTTGGATATTATTTGAAGGGCTTAACATGGTGAAACCACAATTTTTAGTCATTCCTAACATAAACTTCAAATATTAGACCATTTAAAAAATTTCAATTTTCACCTCAAAACTTGTCGATTTCCAAAGGGAAACCTATGGAAATGAGCCATTTTGACATGAAAATATCAATATTTTCAAATCATCTATTATTTGACATGCATTTTGGAATTGCCTAAAAAGTCTAGTTTTATCATGGTAACCACCGTAAATAATGCTCAAATGGGTTTAAAAATAAAATTTACGCGACATTATTTTAGTGTGTTCGAAATATTCTTGAACATCATTTGGATATTATTTGAAGGGCTTAACATGGTGAAACCACAATTTTTAGTCATTCCTAACATAAACTTCAAATATTAGACCATTTAAAAAATTTCAATTTTCACCTCAAAACTTGTCGATTTCCAAAGGGGTTAACCTATGGAAATGAGCCATTTTGACATGAAAATATCAATATTTTCAAATCATCTATTATTTGACATGCATTTTGGAATTGCCTAAAAAGTCTAGTTTTATCATGGTAACCACCGTAAATAATGCTCAAATGGGTTTAAAAATAAAATTTACGCGACATTATTTTAGTGTGTTCGAAATATTCTTGAACATCATTTGGATATTATTTGAAGGGCTTAACATGGTGAAACCACAATTTTTAGTCATTCCTAACATAAACTTCAAATATTAGACCATTTAAAAAATTTCAATTTTCACCTCAAAACTTGTCGATTTCCAAAGGGGTTAACCTATGGAAATGAGCCATTTTGACATGAAAATATCAATATTTTCAAATCATCTATTATTTGACATGCATTTTGGAATTGCCTAAAAAGTCTAGTTTTATCATGGTAACCACCGTAAATAATGCTCAAATGGGTTTAAAAATAAAATTTACGCGACATTGTTTTAGTGTGTTCGAAATATTCTTGAACATCATTTGGATATTATTTGAAGGGCTTAACATGGTGAAACCACAATTTTTAGTCATTCCTAACATAAACTTCAAATATTAGACCATTTAAAAAATTTCAATTTTCACCTCAAAACTTGTCGATTTCCAAAGGGGTTAACCTATGGAAATGAGCCATTTTGACATGAAAATATCAATATTTTCAAATCATCTATTATTTGACATGCATTTTGGAATTGCCTAAAAAGTCTAGTTTTATCATGGTAACCACTGTAAATAATGCTCAAATGGGTTTAAAAATAAAATTTACGCGACATTGTTTTAGTGTGTTCGAAATATTCTTGAACATCATTTGGATATTATTTGAAGGGCTTAACATGGTGAAACCACAATTTTTAGTCATTCCTAACATAAACTTCAAATATTAGACCATTTAAAAAATTTCAATTTTCACCTCAAAACTTGTCGATTTCCAAAGGGAAACCTATGGAAATGAGCCATTTTGACATGAAAATATCAATATTTTCAAATCATCTATTATTTGACATGCATTTTGGAATTGCCTAAAAAGTCTAGTTTTATCATGGTAACCACTGTAAATAATGCTCAAATGGGTTTAAAAATAAAATTTACGCGACATTATTTTAGTGTGTTCGAAATATTCTTGAACATCATTTGGATATTATTTGAAGGGCTTAACATGGTGAAACCACAATTTTTAGTCATTCCTAACATAAACTTCAAATATTAGACCATTTAAAAAATTTCAATTTTCACCTCAAAACTTGTCGATTTCCAAAGGGGTTAACCTATGGAAATGAGCCATTTTGACATGAAAATATCAATATTTTCAAATCATCTATTATTTGACATGCATTTTGGAATTGCCTGAAAAGTCTAGTTTTATCATGGTAACCACCGTAAATAATGCTCAAATGGGTTTAAAAATAAAATTTACGCGACATTGTTTTAGTGTGTTCGAAATATTCTTGAACATCATTTGGATATTATTTGAAGGGCTTAACATGGTGAAACCACAATTTTTAGTCATTCCTAACATAAACTTCAAATATTAGACCATTTAAAAAATTTCAATTTTCACCTCAAAACTTGTCGATTTCCAAAGGGGTTAACCTATGGAAATGAGCCATTTTGACATGAAAATATCAATATTTTCAAATCATCTATTATTTGACATGCATTTTGGAATTGCCTAAAAAGTCTAGTTTTATCATGGTAACCACTGTAAATAATGCTCAAATGGGTTTAAAAATAAAATTTACGCGACATTGTTTTAGTGTGTTCGAAATATTCTTGAACATCATTTGGATATTATTTGAAGGGCTTAACATGGTGAAACCACAATTTTTAGTCATTCCTAACATAAACTTCAAATATTAGACCATTTAAAAAATTTCAATTTTCACCTCAAAACTTGTCGATTTCCAAAGGGGTTACCTATGGAAATGAGCCATTTTGACATGAAAATATCAATATTTTCAAATCATCTATTATTTGACATGCATTTTGGAATTGCCTAAAAAGTCTAGTTTTATCATGGTAACCACTGTAAATAATGCTCAAATGGGTTTAAAAATAAAATTTACGCGACATTATTTTAGTGTGTTCGAAATATTCTTGAACATCATTTGGATATTATTTGAAGGGCTTAACATGGTGAAACCACAATTTTTAGTCATTCCTAACATAAACTTCAAATATTAGACCATTTAAAAAATTTCAATTTTCACCTCAAAACTTGTCGATTTCCAAAGGGGTTAACCTATGGAAATGAGCCATTTTGACATGAAAATATCAATATTTTCAAATCATCTATTATTTGACATGCATTTTGGAATTGCCTAAAAAGTCTAGTTTTATCATGGTAACCACTGTAAATAATGCTCAAATGGGTTTAAAAATAAAATTTACGCGACATTGTTTTAGTGTGTTCGAAATATTCTTGAACATCATTTGGATATTATTTGAAGGGCTTAACATGGTGAAACCACAATTTTTAGTCATTCCTAACATAAACTTCAAATATTAGACCATTTAAAAAATTTCAATTTTCACCTCAAAACTTGTCGATTTCCAAAGGGGTTAACCTATGGAAATGAGCCATTTTGACATGAAAATATCAATATTTTCAAATCATCTATTATTTGACATGCATTTTGGAATTGCCTAAAAAGTCTAGTTTTATCATGGTAACCACCGTAAATAATGCTCAAATGGGTTTAAAAATAAAATTTACGCGACATTGTTTTAGTGTGTTCGAAATATTCTTGAACATCATTTGGATATTATTTGAAGGGCTTAACATGGTGAAACCACAATTTTTAGTCATTCCTAACATAAACTTCAAATATTAGACCATTTAAAAAATTTCAATTTTCACCTCAAAACTTGTCGATTTCCAAAGGGGTTACCTATGGAAATGAGCCATTTTGACATGAAAATATCAATATTTTCAAATCATCTATTATTTGACATGCATTTTGGAATTGCCTAAAAAGTCTAGTTTTATCATGGTAACCACCGTAAATAATGCTCAAATGGGTTTAAAAATAAAATTTACGCGACATTGTTTTAGTGTGTTCGAAATATTCTTGAACATCATTTGGATATTATTTGAAGGGCTTAACATGGTGAAACCACAATTTTTAGTCATTCCTAACATAAACTTCAAATATTAGACCATTTAAAAAATTTCAATTTTCACCTCAAAACTTGTCGATTTCCAAAGGGGTTAACCTATGGAAATGAGCCATTTTGACATGAAAATATCAATATTTTCAAATCATCTATTATTTGACATGCATTTTGGAATTGCCTAAAAAGTCTAGTTTTATCATGGTAACCACCGTAAATAATGCTCAAATGGGTTTAAAAATAAAATTTACGCGACATTGTTTTAGTGTGTTCGAAATATTCTTGAACATCATTTGGATATTATTTGAAGGGCTTAACATGGTGAAACCACAATTTTTAGTCATTCCTAACATAAACTTCAAATATTAGACCATTTAAAAAATTTCAATTTTCACCTCAAAACTTGTCGATTTCCAAAGGGGTTAACCTATGGAAATGAGCCATTTTGACATGAAAATATCAATATTTTCAAATCATCTATTATTTGACATGCATTTTGGAATTGCCTAAAAAGTCTAGTTTTATCATGGTAACCACTGTAAATAATGCTCAAATGGGTTTAAAAATAAAATTTACGCGACATTGTTTTAGTGTGTTCGAAATATTCTTGAACATCATTTGGATATTATTTGAAGGGCTTAACATGGTGAAACCACAATTTTTAGTCATTCCTAACATAAACTTCAAATATTAGACCATTTAAAAAATTTCAATTTTCACCTCAAAACTTGTCGATTTCCAAAGGGGTTAACCTATGGAAATGAGCCATTTTGACATGAAAATATCAATATTTTCAAATCATCTATTATTTGACATGCATTTTGGAATTGCCTAAAAAGTCTAGTTTTATCATGGTAACCACCGTAAATAATGCTCAAATGGGTTTAAAAATAAAATTTACGCGACATTGTTTTAGTGTGTTCGAAATATTCTTGAACATCATTTGGATATTATTTGAAGGGCTTAACATGGTGAAACCACAATTTTTAGTCATTCCTAACATAAACTTCAAATATTAGACCATTTAAAAAATTTCAATTTTCACCTCAAAACTTGTCGATTTCCAAAGGGGTTAACCTATGGAAATGAGCCATTTTGACATGAAAATATCAATATTTTCAAATCATCTATTATTTGACATGCATTTTGGAATTGCCTAAAAAGTCTAGTTTTATCATGGTAACCACCGTAAATAATGCTCAAATGGGTTTAAAAATAAAATTTACGCGACATTGTTTTAGTGTGTTCGAAATATTCTTGAACATCATTTGGATATTATTTGAAGGGCTTAACATGGTGAAACCACAATTTTTAGTCATTCCTAACATAAACTTCAAATATTAGACCATTTAAAAAATTTCAATTTTCACCTCAAAACTTGTCGATTTCCAAAGGGGTTAACCTATGGAAATGAGCCATTTTGACATGAAAATATCAATATTTTCAAATCATCTATTATTTGACATGCATTTTGGAATTGCCTAAAAAGTCTAGTTTTATCATGGTAACCACCGTAAATAATGCTCAAATGGGTTTAAAAATAAAATTTACGCGACATTGTTTTAGTGTGTTCGAAATATTCTTGAACATCATTTGGATATTATTTGAAGGGCTTAACATGGTGAAACCACAATTTTTAGTCATTCCTAACATAAACTTCAAATATTAGACCATTTAAAAAATTTCAATTTTCACCTCAAAACTTGTCGATTTCCAAAGGGGTTAACCTATGGAAATGAGCCATTTTGACATGAAAATATCAATATTTTCAAATCATCTATTATTTGACATGCATTTTGGAATTGCCTAAAAAGTCTAGTTTTATCATGGTAACCACCGTAAATAATGCTCAAATGGGTTTAAAAATAAAATTTACGCGACATTGTTTTAGTGTGTTCGAAATATTCTTGAACATCATTTGGATATTATTTGAAGGGCTTAACATGGTGAAACCACAATTTTTAGTCATTCCTAACATAAACTTCAAATATTAGACCATTTAAAAAATTTCAATTTTCACCTCAAAACTTGTCGATTTCCAAAGGGGTTACCTATGGAAATGAGCCATTTTGACATGAAAATATCAATATTTTCAAATCATCTATTATTTGACATGCATTTTGGAATTGCCTAAAAAGTCTAGTTTTATCATGGTAACCACCGTAAATAATGCTCAAATGGGTTTAAAAATAAAATTTACGCGACATTGTTTTAGTGTGTTCGAAATATTCTTGAACATCATTTGGATATTATTTGAAGGGCTTAACATGGTGAAACCACAATTTTTAGTCATTCCTAACATAAACTTCAAATATTAGACCATTTAAAAAATTTCAATTTTCACCTCAAAACTTGTCGATTTCCAAAGGGGTTAACCTATGGAAATGAGCCATTTTGACATGAAAATATCAATATTTTCAAATCATCTATTATTTGACATGCATTTTGGAATTGCCTGAAAAGTCTAGTTTTATCATGGTAACCACCGTAAATAATGCTCAAATGGGTTTAAAAATAAAATTTACACGACATTGTTTTAGTGTGTTCGAAATATTCTTGAACATCATTTGGATATTATTTGAAGGGCTTAACATGGTGAAACCACAATTTTTAGTCATTCCTAACATAAACTTCAAATATTAGACCATTTAAAAAATTTCAATTTTCACCTCAAAACTTGTCGATTTC
Organism: Linum usitatissimum; assembly: GCA_030674075.2. Classification (NCBI taxonomy): domain Eukaryota; kingdom Viridiplantae; phylum Streptophyta; class Magnoliopsida; order Malpighiales; family Linaceae; genus Linum; species Linum usitatissimum. Next base: position 30,053 of record JAUJYP020000096.1, read on the forward strand.
CAAAGGGGTTAACCTATGGAAATGAGCCATTTTGACATGAAAATATCAATATTTTCAAATCATCTATTATTTGACATGCATTTTGGAATTGCCTAAAAAGTCTAGTTTTATCATGGTAACCACTGTAAATAATGCTCAAATGGGTTTAAAAATAAAATTTACGCGACATTGTTTTAGTGTGTTCGAAATATTCTTGAACATCATTTGGATATTATTTGAAGGGCTTAACATGGTGAAACCACAATTTTTAGTCATTCCTAACATAAACTTCAAATATTAGACCATTTAAAAAATTTCAATTTTCACCTCAAAACTTGTCGATTTCCAAAGGGGTTACCTATGGAAATGAGCCATTTTGACATGAAAATATCAATATTTTCAAATCATCTATTATTTGACATGCATTTTGGAATTGCCTAAAAAGTCTAGTTTTATCATGGTAACCACTGTAAATAATGCTCAAATGGGTTTAAAAATAAAATTTACACGACATTGTTTTAGTGTGTTCGAAATATTCTTGAACATCATTTGGATATTATTTGAAGGGCTTAACATGGTGAAACCACAATTTTTAGTCATTCCTAACATAAACTTCAAATATTAGACCATTTAAAAAATTTCAATTTTCACCTCAAAACTTGTCGATTTCCAAAGGGGTTAACCTATGGAAATGAGCCATTTTGACATGAAAATATCAATATTTTCAAATCATCTATTATTTGACATGCATTTTGGAATTGCCTAAAAAGTCTAGTTTTATCATGGTAACCACTGTAAATAATGCTCAAATGGGTTTAAAAATAAAATTTACGCGACATTGTTTTAGTGTGTTCGAAATATTCTTGAACATCATTTGGATATTATTTGAAGGGCTTAACATGGTGAAACCACAATTTTTAGTCATTCCTAACATAAACTTCAAATATTAGACCATTTAAAAAATTTCAATTTTCACCTCAAAACTTGTCGATTTCCAAAGGGGTTAACCTATGGAAATGAGCCATTTTGACATGAAAATATCAATATTTTCAAATCATCTATTATTTGACATGCATTTTGGAATTGCCTGAAAAGTCTAGTTTTATCATGGTAACCACCGTAAATAATGCTCAAATGGGTTTAAAAATAAAATTTACACGACATTGTTTTAGTGTGTTCGAAATATTCTTGAACATCATTTGGATATTATTTGAAGGGCTTAACATGGTGAAACCACAATTTTTAGTCATTCCTAACATAAACTTCAAATATTAGACCATTTAAAAAATTTCAATTTTCACCTCAAAACTTGTCGATTTCCAAAGGGGTTAACCTATGGAAATGAGCCATTTTGACATGAAAATATCAATATTTTCAAATCATCTATTATTTGACATGCATTTTGGAATTGCCTAAAAAGTCTAGTTTTATCATGGTAACCACTGTAAATAATGCTCAAATGGGTTTAAAAATAAAATTTACGCGACATTGTTTTAGTGTGTTCGAAATATTCTTGAACATCATTTGGATATTATTTGAAGGGCTTAACATGGTGAAACCACAATTTTTAGTCATTCCTAACATAAACTTCAAATATTAGACCATTTAAAAAATTTCAATTTTCACCTCAAAACTTGTCGATTTCCAAAGGGGTTAACCTATGGAAATGAGCCATTTTGACATGAAAATATCAATATTTTCAAATCATCTATTATTTGACATGCATTTTGGAATTGCCTGAAAAGTCTAGTTTTATCATGGTAACCACCGTAAATAATGCTCAAATGGGTTTAAAAATAAAATTTACACGACATTGTTTTAGTGTGTTCGAAATATTCTTGAACATCATTTGGATATTATTTGAAGGGCTTAACATGGTGAAACCACAATTTTTAGTCATTCCTAACATAAACTTCAAATATTAGACCATTTAAAAAATTTCAATTTTCACCTCAAAACTTGTCGATTTCCAAAGGGGTTAACCTATGGAAATGAGCCATTTTGACATGAAAATATCAATATTTTCAAATCATCTATTATTTGACATGCATTTTGGAATTGCCTGAAAAGTCTAGTTTTATCATGGTAACCACCGTAAATAATGCTCAAATGGGTTTAAAAATAAAATTTACGCGACATTGTTTTAGTGTGTTCGAAATATTCTTGAACATCATTTGGATATTATTTGAAGGGCTTAACATGGTGAAACCACAATTTTTAGTCATTCCTAACATAAACTTCAAATATTAGACCATTTAAAAAATTTCAATTTTCACCTCAAAACTTGTCGATTTCCAAAGGGGTTAACCTATGGAAATGAGCCATTTTGACATGAAAATATCAATATTTTCAAATCATCTATTATTTGACATGCATTTTGGAATTGCCTGAAAAGTCTAGTTTTATCATGGTAACCACCGTAAATAATGCTCAAATGGGTTTAAAAATAAAATTTACGCGACATTGTTTTAGTGTGTTCGAAATATTCTTGAACATCATTTGGATATTATTTGAAGGGCTTAACATGGTGAAACCACAATTTTTAGTCATTCCTAACATAAACTTCAAATATTAGACCATTTAAAAAATTTCAATTTTCACCTCAAAACTTGTCGATTTCCAAAGGGGTTAACCTATGGAAATGAGCCATTTTGACATGAAAATATCAATATTTTCAAATCATCTATTATTTGACATGCATTTTGGAATTGCCTAAAAAGTCTAGTTTTATCATGGTAACCACCGTAAATAATGCTCAAATGGGTTTAAAAATAAAATTTACGCGACATTGTTTTAGTGTGTTCGAAATATTCTTGAACATCATTTGGATATTATTTGAAGGGCTTAACATGGTGAAACCACAATTTTTAGTCATTCCTAACATAAACTTCAAATATTAGACCATTTAAAAAATTTCAATTTTCACCTCAAAACTTGTCGATTTCCAAAGGGGTTAACCTATGGAAATGAGCCATTTTGACATGAAAATATCAATATTTTCAAATCATCTATTATTTGACATGCATTTAGGAAATGCCTAAAAAGTCTAGTTTTATCATGGTAACCACTGTAAATAATGCTCAAATGGGTTTAAAAATAAAATTTACACGACATTGTTTTAGTGTGTTCGAAATATTCTTGAACATCATTTGGATATTATTTGAAGGGCTTAACATGGTGAAACCACAATTTTTAGTCATTCCTAACATAAACTTCAAATATTAGACCATTTAAAAAATTTCAATTTTCACCTCAAAACTTGTCGATTTCCAAAGGGGTTAACCTATGGAAATGAGCCATTTTGACATGAAAATATCAATATTTTCAAATCATCTATTATTTGACATGCATTTTGGAATTGCCTAAAAAGTCTAGTTTTATCATGGTAACCACTGTAAATAATGCTCAAATGGGTTTAAAAATAAAATTTACGCGACATTGTTTTAGTGTGTTCGAAATATTCTTGAACATCATTTGGATATTATTTGAAGGGCTTAACATGGTGAAACCACAATTTTTAGTCATTCCTAACATAAACTTCAAATATTAGACCATTTAAAAAATTTCAATTTTCACCTCAAAACTTGTCGATTTCCAAAGGGGTTAACCTATGGAAATGAGCCATTTTGACATGAAAATATCAATATTTTCAAATCATCTATTATTTGACATGCATTTTGGAATTGCCTGAAAAGTCTAGTTTTATCATGGTAACCACCGTAAATAATGCTCAAATGGGTTTAAAAATAAAATTTACACGACATTGTTTTAGTGTGTTCGAAATATTCTTGAACATCATTTGGATATTATTTGAAGGGCTTAACATGGTGAAACCACAATTTTTAGTCATTCCTAACATAAACTTCAAATATTAGACCATTTAAAAAATTTCAATTTTCACCTCAAAACTTGTCGATTTCCAAAGGGGTTAACCTATGGAAATGAGCCATTTTGACATGAAAATATCAATATTTTCAAATCATCTATTATTTGACATGCATTTTGGAATTGCCTAAAAAGTCTAGTTTTATCATGGTAACCACTGTAAATAATGCTCAAATGGGTTTAAAAATAAAATTTACGCGACATTGTTTTAGTGTGTTCGAAATATTCTTGAACATCATTTGGATATTATTTGAAGGGCATAACATGGTGAAACCACAATTTTTAGTCATTCCTAACATAAACTTCAAATATTAGACCATTTAAAAAATTTCAATTTTCACCTCAAAACTTGTCGATTTCCAAAGGGGTTAACCTATGGAAATGAGCCATTTTGACATGAAAATATCAATATTTTCAAATCATCTATTATTTGACATGCATTTTGGAATTGCCTAAAAAGTCTAGTTTTATCATGGTAACCACTGTAAATAATGCTCAAATGGGTTTAAAAATAAAATTTACGCGACATTGTTTTAGTGTGTTCGAAATATTCTTGAACATCATTTGGATATTATTTGAAGGGCTTAACATGGTGAAACCACAATTTTTAGTCATTCCTAACATAAACTTCAAATATTAGACCATTTAAAAAATTTCAATTTTCACCTCAAAACTTGTCGATTTCCAAAGGGGTTAACCTATGGAAATGAGCCATTTTGACATGAAAATATCAATATTTTCAAATCATCTATTATTTGACATGCATTTTGGAATTGCCTAAAAAGTCTAGTTTTATCATGGTAACCACCGTAAATAATGCTCAAATGGGTTTAAAAATAAAATTTACGCGACATTGTTTTAGTGTGTTCGAAATATTCTTGAACATCATTTGGATATTATTTGAAGGGCTTAACATGGTGAAACCACAATTTTTAGTCATTCCTAACATAAACTTCAAATATTAGACCATTTAAAAAATTTCAATTTTCACCTCAAAACTTGTCGATTTCCAAAGGGGTTAACCTATGGAAATGAGCCATTTTGACATGAAAATATCAATATTTTCAAATCATCTATTATTTGACATGCATTTTGGAATTGCCTAAAAAGTCTAGTTTTATCATGGTAACCACCGTAAATAATGCTCAAATGGGTTTAAAAATAAAATTTACGCGACATTGTTTTAGTGTGTTCGAAATATTCTTGAACATCATTTGGATATTATTTGAAGGGCTTAACATGGTGAAACCACAATTTTTAGTCATTCCTAACATAAACTTCAAATATTAGACCATTTAAAAAATTTCAATTTTCACCTCAAAACTTGTCGATTTCCAAAGGGGTTAACCTATGGAAATGAGCCATTTTGACATGAAAATATCAATATTTTCAAATCATCTATTATTTGACATGCATTTTGGAATTGCCTAAAAAGTCTAGTTTTATCATGGTAACCACCGTAAATAATGCTCAAATGGGTTTAAAAATAAAATTTACGCGACATTGTTTTAGTGTGTTCGAAATATTCTTGAACATCATTTGGATATTATTTGAAGGGCTTAACATGGTGAAACCACAATTTTTAGTCATTCCTAACATAAACTTCAAATATTAGACCATTTAAAAAATTTCAATTTTCACCTCAAAACTTGTCGATTTCCAAAGGGGTTAACCTATGGAAATGAGCCATTTTGACATGAAAATATCAATATTTTCAAATCATCTATTATTTGACATGCATTTTGGAATTGCCTAAAAAGTCTAGTTTTATCATGGTAACCACTATAAATAATGCTCAAATGGGTTTAAAAATAAAATTTACACGACATTGTTTTAGTGTGTTCGAAATATTCTTGAACATCATTTGGATATTATTTGAAGGGCTTAACATGGTGAAACCACAATTTTTAGTCATTCCTAACATAAACTTCAAATATTAGACCATTTAAAAAATTTCAATTTTCACCTCAAAACTTGTCGATTTCCAAAGGGGTTAACCTATGGAAATGAGCCATTTTGACATGAAAATATCAATATTTTCAAATCATCTATTATTTGACATGCATTTTGGAATTGCCTAAAAAGTCTAGTTTTATCATGGTAACCACCGTAAATAATGCTCAAATGGGTTTAAAAATAAAATTTACGCGACATTGTTTTAGTGTGTTCGAAATATTCTTGAACATCATTTGGATATTATTTGAAGGGCTTAACATGGTGAAACCACAATTTTTAGTCATTCCTAACATAAACTTCAAATATTAGACCATTTAAAAAATTTCAATTTTCACCTCAAAACTTGTCGATTTCCAAAGGGGTTAACCTATGGAAATGAGCCATTTTGACATGAAAATATCAATATTTTCAAATCATCTATTATTTGACATGCATTTTGGAATTGCCTAAAAAGTCTAGTTTTATCATGGTAACCACCGTAAATAATGCTCAAATGGGTTTAAAAATAAAATTTACGCGACATTGTTTTAGTGTGTTCGAAATATTCTTGAACATCATTTGGATATTATTTGAAGGGCTTAACATGGTGAAACCACAATTTTTAGTCATTCCTAACATAAACTTCAAATATTAGACCATTTAAAAAATTTCAATTTTCACCTCAAAACTTGTCGATTTCCAAAGGGGTTAACCTATGGAAATGAGCCATTTTGACATGAAAATATCAATATTTTCAAATCATCTATTATTTGACATGCATTTTGGAATTGCCTAAAAAGTCTAGTTTTATCATGGTAACCACCGTAAATAATGCTCAAATGGGTTTAAAAATAAAATTTACGCGACATTGTTTTAGTGTGTTCGAAATATTCTTGAACATCATTTGGATATTATTTGAAGGGCTTAACATGGTGAAACCACAATTTTTAGTCATTCCTAACATAAACTTCAAATATTAGACCATTTAAAAAATTTCAATTTTCACCTCAAAACTTGTCGATTTCCAAAGGGGTTAACCTATGGAAATGAGCCATTTTGACATGAAAATATCAATATTTTCAAATCATCTATTATTTGACATGCATTTTGGAATTGCCTAAAAAGTCTAGTTTTATCATGGTAACCACTGTAAATAATGCTCAAATGGGTTTAAAAATAAAATTTACGCGACATTGTTTTAGTGTGTTCGAAATATTCTTGAACATCATTTGGATATTATTTGAAGGGCTTAACATGGTGAAACCACAATTTTTAGTCATTCCTAACATAAACTTCAAATATTAGACCATTTAAAAAATTTCAATTTTCACCTCAAAACTTGTCGATTTCCAAAGGGGTTAACCTATGGAAATGAGCCATTTTGACATGAAAATATCAATATTTTCAAATCATCTATTATTTGACATGCATTTTGGAATTGCCTAAAAAGTCTAGTTTTATCATGGTAACCACCGTAAATAATGCTCAAATGGGTTTAAAAATAAAATTTACGCGACATTGTTTTAGTGTGTTCGAAATATTCTTGAACATCATTTGGATATTATTTGAAGGGCTTAACATGGTGAAACCACAATTTTTAGTCATTCCTAATATAAACTTCAAATATTAGACCATTTAAAAAATTTCAATTTTCACCTCAAAACTTGTCGATTTCCAAAGGAGTTAACCTATGGAAATGAGCCATTTTGACATGAAAATATCAATATTTTTAAATCATCTATTATTTGACATGCATTTTTGAATTGCCTAAAAAGTCTAGTTTTATCATGGTAACCACCGTAAATAATGTTCAAATGGGTTTAAAAATAAAATTTACACCACATTATTTTAGTGTGCTTCGAAATATTCTCGAACATCATTTAGAAATTATTTGAAGAGATTAACATGGTGAAACCACAATTTTTAGTCATTCCTAACATAAACTTCAAATATTAGACCATTTAAAAAATTTCCAATTTTCACCTCAAAACTTGTCGATTTCCAAAGTGGTTAACCTATGGAAATGAGCCATTTGACATGAAAATATCAATATTTTCAAATCATCTATTATTTGACATGTATTTAGGAATTGCCTAAAAAGTCTAGTTTTATAATTGTAAGCACTGTAAATAATGCTCAAATGGGTTTAAAAATAAAAATGCATGGTAGTCGACATTGTTTTAGTGTGTTCAAAAATATTCTCGAACATCATTAGGATATTATTTCAAGAGCTTAACATGGTTAAACCACAATTTTTAGTCATTCCTAACATAAACTTCAAATATTGTATTAATTTAAAAAATTTCAATTTTCACCTCAAAATTTTTTTTTTTTTTTTTTAAAATTTCAATTTTCACTCAAAACTTGTCGATTTCCAAAGGGGTTAACCTATGGAAATGAGCCATTTTGACATGAAAATATCAATATTTTCAAATCATCTATTATTTGACATGCATTTAGGAAATGCCTAAAAAGTCTAGTTTTATCATTGTAAGCACTATAAATAATGCTCAAATGGGTTTAAAAATAAAATTTACACGACATTGTTTTAGTGTGTTCAGAAATATTCTTGAACATCATTTGGCTATTATTTGAAGGGCTTAACATGGTGAAACCACAATTTTTAGTCATTCCTAACATAAACTTCAAATATTAGACCATTTAAAAAATTTCAATTTTCAACTCAAAACTTGTCGATTTCCAAAGGGTTAACCTATGGAAATGAGCCATTTTGACATGAAAATATAAATATTTTCAAATCTTTTATAAATATTTTCAAATCATCTATTATTTGACATGCATTTTGGAATTGCCTAAAAGTCTAGTTTTATCATGGTAACCACCGTAAATAATGCTCAAATGGGTTTAAAAATAAAATATACTCGACATTGTTTTAGTGTGTTCGTAAATATTCTTGAACATCATTAGAGAAATTATTTGAAGAGCTTAACATGGTTAAACCACAATTTTTAGTCATTCCTAACATAAACTTCAAATATTAGACCATTTAAAAATTTCACTTCTCACCTCAAAACTTGTCGATTTCCAAAGTGTTAACCTAAGGAAATGAGTTTTGACATGAAAATATCAATATTTTCAAATCATCTATTATTTGACATGCATTTAGGAAATGCCTAAAAAGTCTAGTTTTTATCAGAAGCACTATAAATAATGCTCAAATGGGTTTAAAAATAAAATTTACACGACATTGTTTTAGTGTGTTCAGAAATATTCTCGAACATCATTAGGATATTATTTGAAGAGCTTAACATGGTTAAACTACAATTTTTAGTCATTCCTAACATAAACTTCAAATATTAGACCATTTAAAAAATTTCAATTTTCACCTCAAAACTTGTCGATTTCCAAAGGGAACCACCTATGGAAATGAGTCTTTTTGACATGAAAATATCAATATTTTTAAAACATCTATTATTTGACATGCATTTTGGAATTGCCTAAAAAGTCTAGTTTTATCATGGTAACCACTGTAAAAAATGCTCAAATGGGTTTAAAAATAAAATTCACGCGACATTGTTTTATTGTGTTCATAAATATTCTTGAACATCATTAGGATATTATTTGAAGAGCTTAACATGGTTAAATCATAATTTTTAGTCATTCCTAACATAAACTTCAAATATTAGATCACTTAAAAAATTTCAATTTTCACCTCAAAACTTGTCGATTTCCAAAGGAAGTTAACCCAAGGAAATGAGGCATTTTGACATGAAAATATCAATATTTTCAAATCATCTATTATTTGACACGCATTTTGGAATTGCCTCAAAAGTATAGTTTTACCGCGGTAACCACCGTAAATAATGCTCAAATGGGTTTAAAAATAAAATTTACACGACATTGTTTTAGTGTGTTCGAAATATTCTTGAACATCATTTGGATATTATTTGAAGGGCTTAACATGGTGAAACCACAATTTTTAGTCATTCCTAACATAAACTTCAAATATTAGACCATTTAAAAAATTTCAATTTTCACCTCAAAACTTGTCGATTTCCAAAGGGGTTAACCTATGGAAATGAGCCATTTTGACATGAAAATATCAATATTTTCAAATCATCTATTATTTGACATGCATTTTGGAATTGCCTGAAAAGTCTAGTTTTATCATGGTAACCACCGTAAATAATGCTCAAATGGGTTTAAAAATAAAATTTACGCGACATTGTTTTAGTGTGTTCGAAATATTCTTGAACATCATTTGGATATTATTTGAAGGGCTTAACATGGTGAAACCACAATTTTTAGTCATTCCTAACATAAACTTCAAATATTAGACCATTTAAAAAATTTCAATTTTCACCTCAAAACTTGTAGATTTCAGAAGGGGTTAACCTATGGAAATGAGCCATTTTGACATGAAAATGTCAATATTTTCAAATCATCTATTATTTGGACATGCATTTCTTTGTAAATGCCTAAAAAGTCTAGTTTTATCATTGTAACCACTATAAAAAATGCTCAAATGGGTTTAAAAATAAAAATTTACGCGACATTGTTTTATTGTGTTCAAAAATATTCTTGAACATCATTAGGATATTATTTGAAGAGCTTAACATGGTTAAACTACAATTTTTAGTCATTCCAAACATAAACATAAAATATTATATCATTTAAAAAATTTCAATTTTCACCTCAAAACTTGTCGGTTTCCAAAGGGGTTAACCTATGGAAATGAGCCATTTTGACATGAAAATATCAATATTTTCAAATCATCTATTATTTGACATGCATTTTGGAATTGCCTAAAAAGTCTAGTTTTATCATGGTAACCCTTTGTAAATAATGCTCAAATGGGTTTAAAAATAAAAATTTACACGACATTGTTTTAGTGTGTTCGGGAAATATTCTTGAACATCATTAGGATATTATTTGAAGAGCTTAACATGGTTAAACCACAATTTTTAGTCATTCCTAACATAAACTTCAAATATTAGACCATTTAAAAAAATTTCAATTTTCACCTCAAAACTTGTCGATTTCCAAAGGGGTTAACCTATGGAAATGAGCCATTTTGACATGAAAATATCAATATTTTCAAATCATCTATTATTTGACATGCATTTTGGAAATGCCTAAAAAGTCTAGTTTTATCATGGTAACCACTGTAAATAATGCTCAAATGGGTTTAAAAATAAAATTTACACGACATTGTTTTAGTGTGTTCAGAAATATTCTTGAACATCATTTGGCTATTATTTGAAGGGGTTAACATGGTGAAACCACAATTTTAGTCATTCCAAACATAAACATAAAATATTATATCATTTAAAAAATTTCATTTTTAAACTAAAATTTGTGTTAAAGGGGTTAACCTATGGAAATGAGCCATTTTGACATGAAAATATCAATATTTTCAAATCATCTATTATTTGACATGCATTTTGGAATTGCCTGAAAAGTCTAGTTTTATCATGGTAACCACCGTAAATAATGCTCAAATGGGTTTAAAAATAAAATTTACACGACATTGTTTTAGTGTGTTCATAAATATTCTTGAACATCATTAGGATATTATTTGAAGAGCTTAACATGGTTAAACCACAATTTTTAGTCATTCCTAACATAAACTTCAAATATTAGACCATTTAAAAAATTTCAATTTTCACCTCAAAACTTGTCGATTTCCAAAGGGGTTAACCTATGGAAATGAGCCATTTTGACATGAAAATATCAATATTTTCAAATCATCTATTATTTGACATGCATTTAGGAAATGCCTAAAAAGTCTAGTTTTATCATTGTAAGCACTATAAATAATGCTCAAATGGGTTTAAAAATAAAATTTACACGACATTGTTTTAGTGTGTTCAGAAATATTCTTGAACATCATTAGGATATTATTTGAAGAGCTTAACATGGTTAAACTACAATTTTTAGTCATTCCTAACATAAACTTCAAATATTAGACCATTTAAAAAATTTCAATTTTCACCTCAAAACTTGTCGATTTCCAAAGGGAACACCTATGGAAATGAGCCATTTTGACATGAAAATATCAATATTTTCAAATCATCTATTATTTGACATGCATTTTGGAATTGCCTAAAAAGTCTAGTTTTATCATGGTAACCACTGTAAAAAATGCTCAAATGGGTTTAAAAATAAAATTCACGCGACATTGTTTTATTGTGTTCATAAATATTCTTGAACATCATTTGGCTATTATTTGAAGGGGTTAACATGGTGAAACCACAATTTTAGTCATTCCAAACATAATTTTAGTGTGTTCGTAATATTGACTCTTGGTATTATTTGAGGGCTAACTGGTGAAACCACAATTTTTAGTCATTCCTAACATAAACTTCAAATATTAGACCATTTAAAAAATTTCAATTTTCACCTCAAAACTTGTCGATTTCCAAAGGGTACACCTATGGAAATGAGCCATTTTGACATGAAAATATCAATATTTTCAAATCATCTATTATTTGACATGCATTTTGGAATTGCCTAAAAAGTCTAGTTTTATCATTGTAACCACTGTAAATAATGCTCAAATGGGTTTAAAAAATAAAATTTACGCGACATTATTTTAGTGTGTTCGGAAATATTCTTGAACATCATTTGGATATTATTTGAAGAGCTTAACATGGTGAAACCACAATTTTTAGTCATTCCTAACATAAACTTCAAATATTAGACCATTTAAAAAATTTCAATTTTCACCTCAAAATTTGTAGATTTCCAAAGGGTTAAACTATGGAAATGAGCTATTTTGACATGAAAATATCAAAATTTTCAAATCATCTATTATTTGACATGCATTTTCGAAATGCCTAAAAAGTCTAGTTTTGAGCACGGGTAACCACTATAAATAATGCTCAAATGGGTTTAAAAATAAAATTTACGTGATATTAAAAAAAAAAAAAAAAAAAAAAAAAAAAAAAAAGGGATTGCTCAAAATATTCATCAACATCATTTGGATATTATTTCAAGTGGGCCTTTAATACTTCGAAACCACAATTTTTAGTCATTCCTTAACATAAACTTTCAAATATTAGACCATTTCTAAAATTTCAATTTTCCCCTCAAACCTTGTCAATTTCCAAAGGGGTTAACTCATTGAAATGAGCTTATATTGACATGAAAATATCAATATTTTCAAATCATCTATTATTTGACACGTATTTTTTGGAATTGCTCTAAAAAGTCTAGTTTTATCATGGTAAAATTCACCGTCAGTCACTGCTCAAATGGGTTTAAAAATAAAATTTAAGTGATAACATTTTTTTAGCGTGTTCGGAAATATTCATCAACATCATTTCGATATTATTTGAAGGGCTTAACATGGTGAAACCACAATTTCCTTATTCATTCCTAACACAAATCCTCAAATATTGCATCATTTAAAAAATTTCAATTTTCACTTCAAAACTTGTTTCTATTTTGTAAGGTTTTCCCTTATGGAAATGAGCCATTTTGACATGAAAATATCAAAATTTTCAAATCATCTATTATTTGACATGCATTTTGGAATTGCCTAAAAAGTCTAGTTTTATCATGGTAACCACTGTAAATAATGCTCAAATGGGTTTAAAAATAAAATTTACGCGACATTGTTTTAGTGTGTTCGAAATATTCTTGAACATCATTTGGATATTATTTGAAGGGCTTAACATGGTGAAACCACAATTTTTAGTCATTCCTAACATAAACTTCAAATATTAGACCATTTAAAAAATTTCAATTTTCACCTCAAAACTTGTCGATTTCCAAAGGGGTTAACCTATGGAAATGAGCCATTTTGACATGAAAATATCAATATTTTCAAATCATCTATTATTTGACATGCATTTTGGAATTGCCTGAAAAGTCTAGTTTTATCATGGTAACCACCGTAAATAATGCTCAAATGGGTTTAAAAATAAAATTTACACGACATTGTTTTAGTGTGTTCGAAATATTCTTGAACATCATTTGGATATTATTTGAAGGGCTTAACATGGTGAAACCACAATTTTTAGTCATTCCTAACATAAACTTCAAATATTAGACCATTTAAAAAATTTCAATTTTCACCTCAAAACTTGTCGATTTCCAAAGGGGTTAACCTATGGAAATGAGCCATTTTGACATGAAAATATCAATATTTTCAAATCATCTATTATTTGACATGCATTTTGGAATTGCCTAAAAAGTCTAGTTTTATCATGGTAACCACCGTAAATAATGCTCAAATGGGTTTAAAAATAAAATTTACGCGACATTGTTTTAGTGTGTTCGAAATATTCTTGAACATCATTTGGATATTATTTGAAGGGCTTAACATGGTGAAACCACAATTTTTAGTCATTCCTAACATAAACTTCAAATATTAGACCATTTAAAAAATTTCAATTTTCACCTCAAAACTTGTCGATTTCCAAAGGGGTTAACCTATGGAAATGAGCCATTTTGACATGAAAATATCAATATTTTCAAATCATCTATTATTTGACATGCATTTTGGAATTGCCTGAAAAGTCTAGTTTTATCATGGTAACCACCGTAAATAATGCTCAAATGGGTTTAAAAATAAAATTTACGCGACATTGTTTTAGTGTGTTCGAAATATTCTTGAACATCATTTGGATATTATTTGAAGGGCTTAACATGGTGAAACCACAATTTTTAGTCATTCCTAACATAAACTTCAAATATTAGACCATTTAAAAAATTTCAATTTTCACCTCAAAACTTGTCGATTTCCAAAGGGGTTAACCTATGGAAATGAGCCATTTTGACATGAAAATATCAATATTTTCAAATCATCTATTATTTGACATGCATTTTGGAATTGCCTAAAAAGTCTAGTTTTATCATGGTAACCACTGTAAATAATGCTCAAATGGGTTTAAAAATAAAATTTACGCGACATTGTTTTAGTGTGTTCGAAATATTCTTGAACATCATTTGGATATTATTTGAAGGGCTTAACATGGTGAAACCACAATTTTTAGTCATTCCTAACATAAACTTCAAATATTAGACCATTTAAAAAATTTCAATTTTCACCTCAAAACTTGTCGATTTCCAAAGGGGTTAACCTATGGAAATGAGCCATTTTGACATGAAAATATCAATATTTTCAAATCATCTATTATTTGACATGCATTTTGGAATTGCCTGAAAAGTCTAGTTTTATCATGGTAACCACCGTAAATAATGCTCAAATGGGTTTAAAAATAAAATTTACACGACATTGTTTTAGTGTGTTCGAAATATTCTTGAACATCATTTGGATATTATTTGAAGGGCTTAACATGGTGAAACCACAATTTTTAGTCATTCCTAACATAAACTTCAAATATTAGACCATTTAAAAAATTTCAATTTTCACCTCAAAACTTGTCGATTTCCAAAGGGGTTAACCTATGGAAATGAGCCATTTTGACATGAAAATATCAATATTTTCAAATCATCTATTATTTGACATGCATTTTGGAATTGCCTAAAAAGTCTAGTTTTATCATGGTAACCACCGTAAATAATGCTCAAATGGGTTTAAAAATAAAATTTACGCGACATTGTTTTAGTGTGTTCGAAATATTCTTGAACATCATTTGGATATTATTTGAAGGGCTTAACATGGTGAAACCACAATTTTTAGTCATTCCTAACATAAACTTCAAATATTAGACCATTTAAAAAATTTCAATTTTCACCTCAAAACTTGTCGATTTCCAAAGGGGTTAACCTATGGAAATGAGCCATTTTGACATGAAAATATCAATATTTTCAAATCATCTATTATTTGACATGCATTTTGGAATTGCCTGAAAAGTCTAGTTTTATCATGGTAACCACCGTAAATAATGCTCAAATGGGTTTAAAAATAAAATTTACACGACATTGTTTTAGTGTGTTCGAAATATTCTTGAACATCATTTGGATATTATTTGAAGGGCTTAACATGGTGAAACCACAATTTTTAGTCATTCCTAACATAAACTTTAAATATTAAACTATTTAAAAATTTCAATTTTCACCTCAAACTTGTCGATTTCCAAAGGGGTTAACCTATGGAAATGAGCTATTTTGACATGAAAATAACAATAAATCATCTATTATTTGACATGCATTTTGGAATTGCCTAAAAAGTCTAGTTTTATCATGGTAAATACCGTAAATAATGCTCAAATGGGTTTAAAAATAAAATTTACGCGACATTGTTTTAAGGTGTTCAGAAATATTCTAACATCATTTGGCTATTATTTGAAGGACTTAACATGGTGAAACCACAATTTTAGTTATTCCAAACATAAACTTCAAATATTATATCATTTAAAAAATTTAATTTTCAACTCAAAACTCTATTTGCTTCCAAAGTGGCTAACTTCATGGAAATGAGCCATTTTGACATGAAAATATCAATATTTTCAAATCATCTATTATTTGACATGCATTTAGGAAATGACTAAAAACTCTAGTTTTATCATTGTACCTGACTATAAAAAATGCTCAAATGGGTTTAAAAATAAAATACAGCGACATTGTTTTAGTGTGTTCGGAAATATTCTGGAACATCATTTCGCTATTATTTCAAGGGCTTAACATGGTGAAACCACAATTTTAGTCATTCCTAACATAAACTTCAAATATTGTATCATTTAAAAATTTCAATTTTCACCTCAAAACTTGTCGATTTCCAAAGGGGTAAGCCTACTGAAATGAGCAATTTTGACATGAAAATGTATCAATATTTTCAAATCATCTATTATTTGACATGCATTTTGGAATTGCCTAAAAAGTCTAGTTTTATCATGGTAACCACCGTAAATAATGCTCAAATGGGTTTAAAAATAAAATTTATGCGACATTATTTTAGTGTGTTCATAAATATTCTTGGACATCATTTGGATATTATTTCAAGGGCATAACATGGTGAAAACCACAATGTCTTTTAGTCATTCCTAACATAAACAAAAAATTAACATAAAAAAATTCAATTTCAACTCAAAATGCGGTCAAAGGGGTTAACCTATGGCTCCATTTGATGAAAATATCAATATTTTCAAATCATCTATTATTTGACATGCATTTGGAATTGCACAGAAAGTCTAGTTTTTATCATGGTAACCTTTGTAAATAATATAAAATGGGTTTAAAAATAAAATTTACCGGACATTGTTTTAGTGTGTTGAGAAATATTCTTGAACATCATTTGGCTATTATTTGAAGGGATTTAACATGGTGAAACCACAATTTTCAGTCATTCCTAACATAAACATCAAAGTATTAAATCATTTAAAAAATTTCAATTTTCACCTCTTTCAAAACTTGTCGATTTCCAAAGAGGTTATTCACCTATGGACATGAGCTATTTTGACATGAAAATATCAATATTTTCAAATCATCTATTATTTGACATGCATTTTGGAATTGCCAATAAAAGTCTAGTTTTATCATGGTAACCTTGGTAATTATATGCAAATTGGGTTTAAAATTAAAATTTCTGACATTTTTTTTTAGTGTGTTCGTAAATATTCTTGAACATCATTTGGCTATTATCTGAAGGGATTAACATGGTAGAAACCCCAAGTTCTAGTCATTCCTAACATAAACATCAAATATTAAATCATTTAAAAAATTTCAATTTTCAACTCAAAACTTGTCGGTTTCCAAAGTGGGTTAACCTATGGAAATAAGCCATTTTGACATGAAAAATATACAATATTTTTCAAATCATCTATTATTTGACATGCATTTTGGAATTGCCTGAAAAGTCTAGTTTTATCATGGTAACCACCGTAAATAATGCTCAAATGGGTTTAAAAATAAAATTTACACGACATTGTTTTAGTGTGTTCGAAATATTCTTGAACATCATTAGGATATTATTTGAAGAGCTTAACATGGTGAAACCACAATTTTTAGTCATTCCTAACATAAACTTCAAATATTAGACCATTTAAAAAATTTCAATTTTCACCTCAAAACTTGTCGATTTCCAAAGGGGTTAACCTATGGAAATGAGCCATTTTGACATGAAAATATCAATATTTTCAAATCATCTATTATTTGACATGCATTTTGGAATTGCCTAAAAAGTCTAGTTTTATCATGGTAACCACTGTAAATAATGCTCAAATGGGTTTAAAAATAAAATTTACACGACATTGTTTTAGTGTGTTCAGAAATATTCTTGAACATCATTTGGCTATTATTTGAAGGGGTTAACATGGTGAAACCACAATTTTAGTCATTCCAAACATAAACATAAAATATTATATCATTTAAAAAATTTCAATTTTAAACTCAAAACTTGTCGGTTTCCAAAGGGGTTAACCTATGGAAATGAGCCATTTTGACATGAAAATATCAATATTTTCAAATCATCTATTATTTGACATGCATTTTGGAATTGCCTGAAAAGTCTAGTTTTATCATGGTAACCATTGTAAATAATGCTCAAATGGGTTTAAAAATAAAATTTACACGACATTGTTTTAGTGTGTTCGTTAAATATTCTTGAACATCATTAGGATATTATTTGAAGAGCTTAACATGGTTAAACCACAATTTTTAGTCATTCCTAACACAAACTTCAAATATTAGACCATTTAAAAAAATTTCAATTTTCACCTCAAAACTTAGGGGGGGGGTGTCGATTTCCAAAGGGGTTAACCTATGGAAATGAGCCATTTTGACATGAAAATATCAATATTTTCAAATCATCTATTATTTGACATGCATTTTGGAATTGCCTAAAAAGTCTAGTTTTATCATGGTAACCACCGTAAATAATGCTCAAATGGGTTTAAAAATAAAATTTACGCGACATTATTTTAGTGTGTTCGAAATATTCTTGAACATCATTAGGATATTATTTGAAGAGCATAACATGGTGAAACCACAATTTTTAGTCATTCCTAACATAAACTTCAAATATTAAACCATTTAAAAAATTTCAATTTTCCCCTCAAAACTTGTCGATTTCCAAAGGGGTTAACCTATGGAAATGAGCCATTTTGACATGAAAATATCAATATTTTCAAATCATCTATTATTTGACATGCATTTTGGAATTCACTAAAAAGTCTAGTTTTATCATGGTAACCATTGTAAATAATGCTCAAATGGGTTTAAAAAATAAAATTTACGCGACATTATTTTTAGTGTGTTCGTAAATATTCTTGAACATCATTTGGATATTATTTCAAGGGTATAACATGGTGAGAACCATAATTTTTAGTCATTCCTAACATAAACTTCAAATATTAAACCATTTAAAAAATTTCAATTTTCCCCTCAAAACTTGTCGATTTCCAAAAGGGTTAACCTATGGAAATGAGCCATTTTGACATGAAAATAACAATATTTTCAAATCATCTGTTATTTGACATGCATTTTGGAATTGCCTAAAAAGTCTAGTTTTATCATGGTAACCACTATAAATAATGCTCAAATGGGTTTAAAAATAAAATTTACGCGACATTATTTCAGTGTGTTCGTAAAAATATTCTTGAACATCATTTGGCTATTATTTGAAGGGCTTAACATGGTGAAACCACAATTTTTAGTCATTCCAAACATAAAATTCAAATATTATATCATTTAAAAAATTTCAATTTTCACCTCAAAATTTGTCACATTTCCAAAGGGATAACACCTATGGAAATGAGCCATTTTGATACATGAAAATATAAAAATTTTCAAATCATCTATTATTTGACATGCATGTTGGAAATGACGAAAAACTAAAGTTTTATCAGGGTACCAACCGTAAACAATGCTCAAATGGGTTTAAAAATAAAATTCACGCGACATTGTTTTAGTGTGTTCGAAATATTCTTGAACATCATTTGGCTATTATTTGAAGGGGTTAAATATGGTGAAACCACAATTTTTAGTTATTCCAAACATAAACTTAAAATATTATATCATTTAAAAAATTTCAATTTTAAACTCAAAACTTGCCGATTTCCAAATGGGTTAACCTATGGAAATGTGTTTCTACTTTGACATGAAAATATCAATATTTTCAAATCATCTATTATTTGACATGCATTTTGGAATTCCATCAAAAAGTCTAGTTTCTATCATGGTAACCATCGTAAATAATGCTCAAATGGGTTTAAAAATAAAATTTACACGACATTGTTTTAGTGTGTTCTCAGAAATATTCTTGAACATCATTAGGATATTATTTGAAGAGCTTAACATGGTTAAACCACAATTTTTAGTCATTCCTTAACACAAACTTCAAATATTAGACCATTTCCAAAATTTCAATTTTCGCCCTCAAAACTTCACGATTTCCAAATTGGTTAACCTATGGAAACGAGCCATTTTGACATGAAAATATCAATATTTTCAAATCATCTATTATTTGACATGCATTTTGGAATTGCCTCAAAAAGTCTAGTTTTTATCATGGTAACCACTGTAGTCAATGCTCAAATGGGTTTAAAAATAAAAGTTATGCGACATTATTTTTAAGCAGTGTTCTAAATATTCTTGGACATCATTTGGATATTATTTGAAGGGCATAACATGGTGAAACCACAATTTTTAGTCATTCCTAACATAAACTTCAAATATTAAACCATTTAAAAAATTTCAATTTTCCCCTCAAAACTTGTCGATTTCCAAAGGGGTTAACCTACGGAAATGAGCCATTTTGAAAGGAAAATATCAATATTTTCAAATCATCTATTATTTGACATGCATTTTGGAATCACCAAAAAAGTCTAGTTTTATCATGGTAACCACTGTAAATAATGCTCAAATTAGTTTAAAAATAAAATTTACGCGACATTATTTTTAAGTGTGTTCTAAATATTCTTCAACATCATTTGGCTATTATTTGAAGGGTTTAACATGGTGAAACCATAATTTTTAGTCATTCCAAACATAAACTTCAAATATTATATCATTTAAAAAATTTCAATTTTAAACTCAAAACTTGTCGGTTCCAAAGGGGTTAACCTATGGAAATGAGCCATTTTGACATGAAAATATCAATATTTTCAAATCATCTATTATTTGACATGCATGTTGGAAATGACGAAAAACTAAATTTTTATCACGGTCACCACCGTAAAAAATGCTCAAATGGGTTTAAAAAATAAAATTCACGCGACATTGTTTTAGTGTGTTCAGAAATATTTCTTGGAACATCATTTGGCTATTATTTCAAGGGCATAACATGGTGAAACCACAATTTTTAGTCATTCCTAAAACATAAACTTAAAATATTATATCATTTAAAAAATTTCAATTTTAAACTCAAAACTTGTCGTGTTCCAAAGGGGTTAACCTATGAAAATGAGCCATTTTGACATGAAAATATCAATATTTTCAAATCATCTATTATTTTGACATGCATTTTGGAATTGCTCGAAAAGTTCAGTTTTTATCATGGTAACCACCGTAAATAATGCTCAAATGGGTTTAAAAATAAAATTTACACGACATTGTTTTAGTGTGTTCATAAATATTCTTGAACATCATTAGGATATTATTTGAAGAGCTTAACATGGTTAAACCACAATTTTTAGTCATTCCTAACACAAACTTCAAATATTGCATCATTTAAAAAATTTCAATTTTCAACAAAAAACTTGTCGATTTCCAAAGGGGTTAACCTATGGAAATGAGCCATTTTGACATGAAAATATCAATATTTTTAAATCATCTATTATTTGACATGCATTTTGGAATTGCCTAAAAAGTCTAGTTTTATCATGGTAACCACCGTAAATAATGCTCAAATGGGTTTAAAAATAAAATTTACGCGACATTGTTTTAGTGTGTTCGAAATATTCTTGAACATCATTTGGATATTATTTGAAGGGCTTAACATGGTGAAACCACAATTTTTAGTCATTCCTAACATAAACTTCAAATATTAGACCATTTAAAAAATTTCAATTTTCACCTCAAAACTTGTCGATTTCCAAAGGGGTTAACCTATGGAAATGAGCCATTTTGACATGAAAATATCAATATTTTCAAATCATCTATTATTTGACATGCATTTTGGAATTGCCTAAAAAGTCTAGTTTTATCATGGTAACCACTGTAAATAATGCTCAAATGGGTTTAAAAATAAAATTTACGCGACATTGTTTTAGTGTGTTCGAAATATTCTTGAACATCATTTGGATATTATTTGAAGGGCTTAACATGGTGAAACCACAATTTTTAGTCATTCCTAACATAAACTTCAAATATTAGACCATTTAAAAAATTTCAATTTTCACCTCAAAACTTGTCGATTTCCAAAGGGGTTACCTATGGAAATGAGCCATTTTGACATGAAAATATCAATATTTTCAAATCATCTATTATTTGACATGCATTTTGGAATTGCCTAAAAAGTCTAGTTTTATCATGGTAACCACCGTAAATAATGCTCAAATGGGTTTAAAAATAAAATTTACGCGACATTGTTTTAGTGTGTTCGAAATATTCTTGAACATCATTTGGATATTATTTGAAGGGCTTAACATGGTGAAACCACAATTTTTAGTCATTCCTAACATAAACTTCAAATATTAGACCATTTAAAAAATTTCAATTTTCACCTCAAAACTTGTCGATTTCCAAAGGGGTTAACCTATGGAAATGAGCCATTTTGACATGAAAATATCAATATTTTCAAATCATCTATTATTTGACATGCATTTTGGAATTGCCTAAAAAGTCTAGTTTTATCATGGTAACCACCGTAAATAATGCTCAAATGGGTTTAAAAATAAAATTTACGCGACATTGTTTTAGTGTGTTCGAAATATTCTTGAACATCATTTGGATATTATTTGAAGGGCTTAACATGGTGAAACCACAATTTTTAGTCATTCCTAACATAAACTTCAAATATTAGACCATTTAAAAAATTTCAATTTTCACCTCAAAACTTGTCGATTTCCAAAGGGGTTAACCTATGGAAATGAGCCATTTTGACATGAAAATATCAATATTTTCAAATCATCTATTATTTGACATGCATTTTGGAATTGCCTGAAAAGTCTAGTTTTATCATGGTAACCACCGTAAATAATGCTCAAATGGGTTTAAAAATAAAATTTACGCGACATTGTTTTAGTGTGTTCGAAATATTCTTGAACATCATTTGGATATTATTTGAAGGGCTTAACATGGTGAAACCACAATTTTTAGTCATTCCTAACATAAACTTCAAATATTAGACCATTTAAAAAATTTCAATTTTCACCTCAAAACTTGTCGATTTCCAAAGGGGTTACCTATGGAAATGAGCCATTTTGACATGAAAATATCAATATTTTCAAATCATCTATTATTTGACATGCATTTTGGAATTGCCTAAAAAGTCTAGTTTTATCATGGTAACCACCGTAAATAATGCTCAAATGGGTTTAAAAATAAAATTTACGCGACATTGTTTTAGTGTGTTCGAAATATTCTTGAACATCATTTGGATATTATTTGAAGGGCTTAACATGGTGAAACCACAATTTTTAGTCATTCCTAACATAAACTTCAAATATTAGACCATTTAAAAAATTTCAATTTTCACCTCAAAACTTGTCGATTTCCAAAGGGGTTAACCTATGGAAATGAGCCATTTTGACATGAAAATATCAATATTTTCAAATCATCTATTATTTGACATGCATTTTGGAATTGCCTAAAAAGTCTAGTTTTATCATGGTAACCACCGTAAATAATGCTCAAATGGGTTTAAAAATAAAATTTACGCGACATTGTTTTAGTGTGTTCGAAATATTCTTGAACATCATTTGGATATTATTTGAAGGGCTTAACATGGTGAAACCACAATTTTTAGTCATTCCTAACATAAACTTCAAATATTAGACCATTTAAAAAATTTCAATTTTCACCTCAAAACTTGTCGATTTCCAAAGGGGTTAACCTATGGAAATGAGCCATTTTGACATGAAAATATCAATATTTTCAAATCATCTATTATTTGACATGCATTTTGGAATTGCCTAAAAAGTCTAGTTTTATCATGGTAACCACCGTAAATAATGCTCAAATGGGTTTAAAAATAAAATTTACGCGACATTGTTTTAGTGTGTTCGAAATATTCTTGAACATCATTTGGATATTATTTGAAGGGCTTAACATGGTGAAACCACAATTTTTAGTCATTCCTAACATAAACTTCAAATATTAGACCATTTAAAAAATTTCAATTTTCACCTCAAAACTTGTCGATTTCCAAAGGGAAACCTATGGAAATGAGCCATTTTGACATGAAAATATCAATATTTTCAAATCATCTATTATTTGACATGCATTTTGGAATTGCCTAAAAAGTCTAGTTTTATCATGGTAACCACCGTAAATAATGCTCAAATGGGTTTAAAAATAAAATTTACGCGACATTGTTTTAGTGTGTTCGAAATATTCTTGAACATCATTTGGATATTATTTGAAGGGCTTAACATGGTGAAACCACAATTTTTAGTCATTCCTAACATAAACTTCAAATATTAGACCATTTAAAAAATTTCAATTTTCACCTCAAAACTTGTCGATTTCCAAAGGGGTTAACCTATGGAAATGAGCCATTTTGACATGAAAATATCAATATTTTCAAATCATCTATTATTTGACATGCATTTTGGAATTGCCTAAAAAGTCTAGTTTTATCATGGTAACCACCGTAAATAATGCTCAAATGGGTTTAAAAATAAAATTTACGCGACATTGTTTTAGTGTGTTCGAAATATTCTTGAACATCATTTGGATATTATTTGAAGGGCTTAACATGGTGAAACCACAATTTTTAGTCATTCCTAACATAAACTTCAAATATTAGACCATTTAAAAAATTTCAATTTTCACCTCAAAACTTGTCGATTTCCAAAGGGGTTAACCTATGGAAATGAGCCATTTTGACATGAAAATATCAATATTTTCAAATCATCTATTATTTGACATGCATTTTGGAATTGCCTAAAAAGTCTAGTTTTATCATGGTAACCACCGTAAATAATGCTCAAATGGGTTTAAAAATAAAATTTACGCGACATTGTTTTAGTGTGTTCGAAATATTCTTGAACATCATTTGGATATTATTTGAAGGGCTTAACATGGTGAAACCACAATTTTTAGTCATTCCTAACATAAACTTCAAATATTAGACCATTTAAAAAATTTCAATTTTCACCTCAAAACTTGTCGATTTCCAAAGGGTTAACCTATGGAAATGAGCCATTTTGACATGAAAATATCAATATTTTCAAATCATCTATTATTTGACATGCATTTTGGAATTGCCTAAAAAGTCTAGTTTTATCATGGTAACCACCGTAAATAATGCTCAAATGGGTTTAAAAATAAAATTTACGCGACATTGTTTTAGTGTGTTCGAAATATTCTTGAACATCATTTGGATATTATTTGAAGGGCTTAACATGGTGAAACCACAATTTTTAGTCATTCCTAACATAAACTTCAAATATTAGACCATTTAAAAAATTTCAATTTTCACCTCAAAACTTGTCGATTTCCAAAGGGAACCTATGGAAATGAGCCATTTTGACATGAAAATATCAATATTTTCAAATCATCTATTATTTGACATGCATTTTGGAATTGCCTAAAAAGTCTAGTTTTATCATGGTAACCACCGTAAATAATGCTCGAATGCAGTTTAAAAATAAGAATCCAGGCGACGTTGTTTTAGTGTGTTCGGAAATATTCTTGAACATACCGTTTGGCTATTATTTGAAGGGTTTAACATGGTGAAACCACAATTTTTAGTCATTCCTAACATAAACTTCATAAATTAGACCATTTAAAAAATTTCAATTTTCACATCAAAACTTGTCGGTTTCAGAAGGGTATAACACTATGGAAATGAGCCATTTTGACATGAAAATATCAATATTTTCAAATCATCTATTTTTTGACATGCATTTTGGAATTGCCTAAAAAGTCTAGTTTTATCATGGTAACTACTGTAAATAATGCTCAAATGGGTTTAAAATAAAATTTACACGCGGCATTGTTTTAGTGTGTTCGATATATTCTTGAACGTCATTTGGATATTATTTGAAGGGGCAAAACATGGTGAAACTACAATTTTTAGTCATTCCTAACATAAACTTCAAATATTAGACCATTTCAAAAATTTCAATTTTCACCTCAAAAACTTGTCGATTTCAGAAGGGAAAAACAAATAGAAATGAGCCATTTACAGATAGAAGTATCAAAATTTTCAAATCATCTATTATTTGACATAAACAGTGCAAATGAAAACAAACTAAAGTTTTATCATGGTCACCACTGTAAAAAATGCTCAAATGGGTTTGAAAATAAAAGTCACGCGAAATTTGTTTATGGTGTTCGGAAATATTCTTGAACATCATTTGGCTATTATTTGAAGGGGTTAACATGGTGAAACCACAATTTTTAGTCATTCCTAACATAAACTTCAAATATTAGACCATTTAAAAAAATTTCAATTTTTCACCTCAAAGCATGTCGGTTTCTGAAGTTTACACCTATGGAAATGAACCATTTTGACAAAGAAAATATCAATATTTTCAAATCTTGTATTTTTTGACATGCATTTTGGAATTGCCTAGAAAGTCTAGTTTTATCATGGTAACTACCGTAAATAATGCTCAAATGGGTTTAAAAATAAAATTTACGTGACATTATTTTAGTGTGTTCGGAGAAATATTCATGAACATCTCATTTGGATATTATTTGAAGAGAAAAACATGGTGAAACCACAATTTTTAGTGCATTCACATCATAAACTTCAAATATTAGACCATTTAAAAAATTTTAATTTTCACCTCAAAACTTGTCGGTTTCCAAATTTGTTAACCTATGGAAATGAGCCATTTTGACATGAAAATATCAAAATTTTCAAATCATCTATTTTTTGACATGCATTTTGGAATTGCCTAAAAAGTCTAGTTTTATAATGGTAACAAGCATAAATAATGCTCGAATAGGTTTAAAAATAAAATTTCCATGACATTTGTTTTAGTGTGTTCGGAAAAATTGTTGAACATCCTTTGGATATTATTTGAAGGGCTTAACATGGTGAAACCACAATTTTTAGTCATTCCTAACATAAACTTCAAATATTAGACCATTTCAAAAATTTCAATTTTCACCTCAAAACTTGTCGATATCCAAAGGGAACACTTATGGAAATGAGCCATTTTGACATGAAAATATCAATATTTTCAAATCATCTATTATTTGACATGCATTTTGGAATTGCCTAAAAAGTCTAGTTTTATCATGGTAACTATGTAAATAATGCTCAAATGGGTTTAAAAATAAAATTTAAGCGACATTATTTTAGTATGTTCAGAAATATTCTTGGACATCATTTGGATATTATTTGAAGGGCTTAACATGGTGAAACCACAATTTTTAGTCATTCCTAACACAAACTTCAAATATTAGACCATTTAAAAAATTTCAATTTTCACTTCAAAACTTGTCGGTTTCCAATGGGGTTAACCTATGGAAATGAGCCATTTTGACATGAAAATATCAATATTTTCAAATCATCTATTATTTGACATGCATTTTGGAATTGCCTAAAAAGTCTAGTTTTATCATGGTAACTACCGTAAATAATGCTCAAATGGGTTTAAAAATAAAATTTACGCGACATTATTTTAGTGTGTTCGAAATATTCTTGAACATCATTTGGATATTATTTGAAGGGCTTAACATGGTGAAACCACAATTTTTAGTCATTCCTAACATAAACTTCAAATATTAGACCATTTAAAAAATTTCAATTTTCACCTCAAAACTTGTCGGTTTCCAAAGGGAACACCTATGGAAATGAGCCATTTTGACATGAAAATATCAATATTTTCAAATCATCTATTATTTGACATGCGTTTTGGAAATGACTAAAAAGTCAAGTTTTATCATGGTAACCACTATAAATAATGCTCAAATGGGTTTAAAAATAAAAGTCACGCGACATTATTTTAGTGTGTTCAGAAATATTCTTGAACATCATTTGGATATTATTTGAAGGGGTTAACATGGTGAAACCACAATTTTTAGTCATTCCTAACATAAACTTCAAATATTAGACCATTTAAAAAATTTCAATTTTCACCTCAAAACTTGTCGGTTTCCAAAGGGGTTAAACCTATGGAAATGAGCCATTTTGACATGAAAATATCAATATTTTCAAATCATCTATTATTTGACATGCATTTTGGAATTGCCTAAAAAGTCTGGTTTTATCATGGTAGCTATTGTAAATAATGCTCAAATGGGTTTAAAAATAAAATTTACGCGACATTATTTTAGTGTGTTCGAAATATTCTTGAACATCATTTGGATATTATTTGAAGGGCTTAACATGGTGAAACCACAATTTTTAGTCATTCCTAACATAAACTTCAAATATTAGACCATTTAAAAAATTTCAATTTTCCCCTCAAAACTTGTCGATTTCCAAAGGGGTTAACCTATGGAAATGAGCCATTTTGACATGAAAATATCAATATTTTCAAATCATCTATTATTTGACATGCATTTTGGAAATGCCTAAAAAGTCTAGTTTTATCATTGTAGCCACATAAATAATGCTCAAATGGGTTTAAAAATAAAATTTACACGACATTATTTTAGTGTGTTCGAAATATTCTTGAAGATCATTTGGCTATTATTTGAAGGGCTTAACATGGTGAAACCACAATTTTTAGCCATTCCAAACATAAACTTCAAATATTAGACCATTTAAAAAATTTCAATTTTCACCTCAAAACTTGTCGGTTTCCAAAGGGGTTACACCTATGGAAATGAGCCATTTTGACATGAAAATATCAATATTTTCAAATCATCTATTATTTGACATGCATTTTGGAATTGCCTAAAAAGTCTAGTTTTATCATGGTAACCTCTGTAAATAATGCTCAAATGGGTTTAAAAATAAAATTTACGCGACATTATTTTAGTGTGTTCAGAAATATTCTTGAACATCATTTGGATATTATTTGAAGGGCTTAACATGGTGAAACCACAATTTTTAGTCATTCCTAACATAAACTTCAAATATTAGACCATTTAAAAAATTTCAATTTTCACCTCAAAACTTGTCGGTTTCCAAAGGGGTCAACCTATGGAAATGAGCATTTTGACATGAAAATATCAATATTTTCAAATCATCTATTATTTGACATGCATTTTGGAATTGCCTAAAAAGTCTTTTATCATGGTACCTCTGTAAATAATGCTCAAATGGGTTTAAAAATAAAATTTCCCACGCGACATTATTTTAGTGTGTTCGGAAATATTCTTGAACATCATTTGGATATTATTTGAAGGGTTAACATGGTGAAACCACGATTTTTAGTCATTCTAACATAAACTTCAAATATTAGACCATTTAAAAAATTTCAATTTTCACCTCAAAACTTGTCGGTTTCCCAAAGGGCTTTATGGAAATGAGCCATTTTGACATGAAAATAGTAATATTTTCAAATCATCTATTTTTGACATGCATTTTGGAATTGCCTAAAAGTCTAGTTTTATCATGGTAACTTCTGTAAATAATGCTCAAATGGGTTTAAAAATAAAATTTACGCGACATTATTTTAGTGTGTTCGAAGAAATATTCTTGAACATCATTTGGATATTATTTGAAGGGCTTAACATGGTGAAACCACAATTTTTAGTCATTCCTAACATAAACTTCAAATATTAGACCATTTAAAAAATTTCAATTTTCACCTCAAAACTTGTCGATTTCCAAAGGGAACACCTATGGAAATGAGCCATTTTGACATGAAAATATCAATATTTTCAATCATCTATTATTTGACATGCATTTAGGAAATGCCTAAAAAGTCTAGTTTTATCATTGTAACCACTATAAATAATGCTCAAATGGGTTTAAAAATAAAATTCACGCGACATTATTTTAGTGTGTTCAGAAATATTCTTGAACATCATTTGGATATTATTTGAAGGGCTTAACATGGTGAAACCACAATTTTTAGTCATTCCTAACATAAACTTCAAATATTAGACCATTTAAAAAATTTCAATTTTCACCTCAAAACTTGTCGGTTTCAAAAGGGAACACCTATGGAAATGAGCCATTTTGACATGAAAATATCAATATTTTCAAATCATCTATTTTTGACATGCATTTTGGAATTGCCAAAAAAGTCTAGTTTTATCATGGTACCCCGTAAATAATGCTCAAATGGGTTTAAAAATAAAATTTACGCGACATTATTTTAGTGTGTTCGAAATATTCTTGAACATCATTTGGATATTATTTGAAGGGCTTAACATGGTGAAACCACAATTTTTAGTCATTCCTAACATAAACTTCAAATATTAGACCATATAAAAAATTTCAATTTTCACCTCAAAACTTGTCGATTTCCAAAGGGGTTAACCTATGGAAATGAGCCATTTTGACATGAAAATATCAATATTTTCAAATCATCTATTATTTGACATGCATGTTGGAAATGACTAAAAAGTCTAGTTTTATCATGGTAACCCACTATAAATAATGCTCGAATGGGTTTAAAAATAAAATTTACGCGACATTATTTTAGTGTGTTCGGAAATATTCTTGAACATCATTTGGCTATTATTTGAAGGGCTTAACATGGTGAAACCACAATTTTTAGTCATTCCTAACATAAACTTCAAATATTAGACCATTTAAAAAATTTCAATTTTCACCTCAAAACTTGTCGATTTCCAAAGGGAACACCTATGGAAATGAGCCATTTTGACATGAAAATATCAATATTTTCAAATCATCTATTATTTGACATGCATTTTGGAAATGCCTAAAAAGTCTAGTTTTATCATGGTAACCACGTAAATAATGCTCAAATGGGTTTAAAAATAAAATTTACACGACATTATTTTAGTGTGTTCGGAAATATTCTTGAACATCATTTGGCTATTATTTGAAGGGCTTAACATGGTGAAACCACAATTTTTAGTCATTCCTAACATAAACTTCAAATATTAGACCATTTAAAAAATTTCAATTTTCACCTCAAAACTTGTCGATTTCCAAAGGGGAACACCTATGGAAATGAGCCATTTTGACATGAAAATATCAATATTTTCAAATCATCTATTATTTGACATGCATTTTGGAAATGCCTAAAAAGTCTAGTTTTATCATGGTAACCACTGTAAATAATGCTCAAATGGGTTTAAAAATAAAATTTACACGACATTATTTTAGTGTGTTCGGAAATATTCTTGAACATCATTTGGATATTATTTGAAGGGCTTAACATGGTGAAACCACAATTTTTAGTCATTCCTAACATAAACTTCAAATATTAGACCATTTAAAAAATTTCAATTTTCACCTCAAAACTTGTCGATTTCCAAAGGGAAAACCTATGGAAATGAGCCATTTTGACATGAAAATATCAATATTTTCAAATCATCTATTATTTGACATGCATTTTGGAAATGCCTAAAAAGTCTAGTTTTATCATGGTAACCACTGTAAATAATGCTCAAATGGGTTTAAAAATAAAATTTACGCGACATTATTTTAGTGTGTTCGAAATATTCTTGAACATCATTTGGATATTATTTGAAGGGCTTAACATGGTGAAACCACAATTTTTAGTCATTCCTAACATAAACTTCAAATATTAGACCATTTAAAAAATTTCAATTTTCACCTCAAAACTTGTCGATTTCCAAAGGGTTAACCTATGGAAATGAGCCATTTTGACATGAAAATATCAATATTTTCAAATCATCTATTATTTGACATGCATTTTGGAAATGCCTAAAAAGTCTAGTTTTATCATGGTAACCACTGTAAATAATGCTCAAATGGGTTTAAAAATAAAATTTACGCGACATTATTTTAGTGTGTTCAGAAATATTCTTGAACATCATTTGGCTATTATTTGAAGGGCTTAACATGGTGAAACCACAATTTTTAGTCATTCCTAACATAAACTTCAAATATTAGACCATTTAAAAAATTTCAATTTTCACCTCAAAACTTGTCGATTTCCAAAGGGAACACCTATGGAAATGAGCCATTTTGACATGAAAATATCAATATTTTCAAATCATCTATTATTTGACATGCATGTTGGAAATGACAAAAAATCTAGTTTTATCATGGTAACCACTATAAATAATGCTCAAATGGGTTTAAAAATAAAATCACGCGACATTTTTTAGGTGTTCGAATCATCTTTTTTGACATGCATTTTGGAATGCCTAAAAAGTCTAGTTTTATCATGGTACCACTGTAAAAAATGCTCAAATGGGTTTAAAAATAAAATTTAAGCGACATTATTTTAGTGTGTTCAGAAATATTCTTGAACATCATTTGGATATTATTTGAAGGGCTTAACATGGTGAAACCACAATTTTTAGTCATTCCTAACATAAACTTCAAATATTAGACCATTTAAAAAATTTCAATTTTCACCTCAAAACTTGTCGGTTTCCAAAGGGAACACCTATGGAAATGAGCCATTTTGACATGAAAATATCAATATTTTCAAATCATCTATTATTTGACATGCATTTTGGAATTGCCTAAAAAGTCTAGTTTTATCATGGTAACCACTGTAAATAATGCTCAAATGGGTTTAAAAATAAAATTTACGCGACATTATTTTAGTGTGTTCGTAAATATTCTTGAACATCATTTGGATATTATTTGAAGGGCTTAACATGGTGAAACCACAATTTTTAGTCATTCCTAACATAAACTTCAAATATTAGACCATTTAAAAAATTTCAATTTTCACCTCAAAACTTGTCGATTTCCAAAGGGGTTAACCTATGGAAATGAGCCATTTTGACATGAAAATATCAATATTTTCAAATCATCTATTATTTGACATGCATTTTGGAAATGCCTAAAAAGTCTAGTTTTATCATGGTAACCACTATAAATAATGCTCAAATGGGTTTAAAAATAAAATTTACGTGACATTATTTTAGTGTGTTGAGAAATATTCTTGAACATCATTTGGATATTATTTGAAGGGCTTAACATGGTGAAACCACAATTTTTAGTCATTCCTAACATAAACTTCAAATATTAGACCATTTAAAAAATTTCAATTTTCACCTCAAAACTTGTCGGTTTCCAAAGGGAACACCTATGGAAATGAGCCATTTTGACATGAAAATATCAATATTTTCAAATCATCTATTATTTGACATGCATTTTGGAATTGCCTAAAAAGTCTAGTTTTATCATGGTAACCACTGTAAATAATGCTCAAATGGGTTTAAAAATAAAATTTACGCGACATTATTTTAGTGTGTTCGGAAATATTCTTGAACATCATTTGGATATTATTTGAAGGGCTTAACATGGTGAAACCACAATTTTTAGTCATTCCTAACATAAACTTCAAATATTAGACCATTTAAAAAATTTCAATTTTCACCTCAAAACTTGTCGATTTCCAAAGGGGTTAACCTATGGAAATGAGCCATTTTGACATGAAAATATCAATATTTTCAAATCATCTATTATTTGACATGCATTTTGGAAATGCCTAAAAAGTCTAGTTTTATCATGGTAACCACTATAAATAATGCTCAAATGGGTTTAAAAATAAAATTCACGCGACATTATTTTAGTGTGTTCGAAATATTCTTGAACATCATTTGGATATTATTTGAAGGGCTTAACATGGTGAAACCACAATTTTTAGTCATTCCTAACATAAACTTCAAATATTAGACCATTTAAAAAATTTCAATTTTCACCTCAAAACTTGTCGGTTTCCAAAGGGAACACCTATGGAAATGAGCCATTTTGACATGAAAATATCAATATTTTCAAATCATCTATTTTTTGACATGCATTTTGGAATTGCCTAAAAAGTCTAGTTTTATCATGGTAACTACTGTAAATAATGCTCAAATGGGTTTAAAAATAAAATTTACGCGACATTATTTTAGTGTGTTCGAAATATTCTTGAACATCATTTGGATATTATTTGAAGGGCTTAACATGGTGAAACCACAATTTTTAGTCATTCCTAACATAAACTTCAAATATTAGACCATTTAAAAAATTTCAATTTTCACCTCAAAACTTGTCGATTTCCAAAGGGGTTAACCTATGGAAATGAGCCATTTTGACATGAAAATATCAATATTTTCAAATCATCTATTATTTGACATGCATTTTGGAAATGCCTAAAAAGTCTAGTTTTATCATGGTAACCACTATAAATAATGCTCAAATGGGTTTAAAAATAAAATTTACACGACATTATTTTAGTGTGTTCGAAATATTCTTGAACATCATTTGGATATTATTTGAAGGGCTTAACATGGTGAAACCACAATTTTTAGTCATTCCTAACATAAACTTCAAATATTAGACCATTT
This sequence comes from Linum usitatissimum, assembly GCA_030674075.2. Classification (NCBI taxonomy): domain Eukaryota; kingdom Viridiplantae; phylum Streptophyta; class Magnoliopsida; order Malpighiales; family Linaceae; genus Linum; species Linum usitatissimum. The sequence continues at coordinate 64,193 of JAUJYP020000096.1, forward strand.
AAAAAATTTCAATTTTCACCTCAAAACTTGTCGATTTCCAAAGGGAACACCTATGGAAATGAGCCATTTTGACATGAAAATATCAATATTTTCAAATCATCTATTATTTGACATGCATTTTGGAAATGCCTAAAAAGTCTAGTTTTATCATGGTAACTACTGTAAATAATGCTCAAATGGGTTTAAAAATAAAATTTACGCGACATTATTTTAGTGTGTTCGAAATATTCTTGAACATCATTTGGATATTATTTGAAGGGCTTAACATGGTGAAACCACAATTTTTAGTCATTCCTAACATAAACTTCAAATATTAGACCATTAAAAAATTTCAATTTTCACCTCAAAACTTGTCGATTTCCAAAGGGAACACCTATGGAAATGAGCCATTTTGACATGAAAATATCAAAATTTTCAAATCATCTATTATTTGACATGCATTTAGGAAATGCCTAAAAAGTCTAGTTTTATCATTGTAAGCACTATAAATAATGCTCAAATGGGTTTAAAAATAAAATTTACACGACATTATTTTAGTGTGTTCGAAATATTCTTGAACATCATTTGGATATTATTTGAAGGGCTTAACATGGTGAAACCACAATTTTTAGTCATTCCTAACATAAACTTCAAATATTAGACCATTTAAAAAATTTCAATTTTCACCTCAAAACTTGTCGATTTCCAAAGGGGTTAACCTATGGAAATGAGCCATTTTGACATGAAAATATCAATATTTTCAAATCATCTATTATTTGACATGCATTTTGGAAATGCCTAAAAAGTCTAGTTTTATCATGGTAACCACTGTAAATAATGCTCAAATAGGTTTAAAAATAAAATTTACGCGACATTATTTTAGTGTGTTCGTAAATATTCTTGAACATCATTTGGATATTATTTGAAGTGCTTAACATGGTGAAACCACAATTTTTAGTCATTCCTAACATAAACTTCAAATACTAGACCATTTAAAAAATTTGAATTTTCACCTCAAAACTTGTCGGTTTCCAAAGGGGAACACCTATGGATATGAGCCATTTTGACATGAAAATATCAATATTTTCAAATCATCTATTATTTGACATGCATTTTGGAAATGCCTAAAAAGTCTAGTTTTATCATGGTAACCACTGTAAATAATGCTCAAATGGGTTTAAAAATAAAATTTACGCGACATTATTTTAGTGTGTTCGAAATATTCTTGAACATCATTTGGATATTATTTGAAGGGCTTAACATGGTGAAACCACAATTTTTAGTCATTCCTAACATAAACTTCAAATATTAGACCATTTAAAAAATTTCAATTTTCACCTCAAAACTTGTCGATTTCCAAAGGGAACACCTATGGAAATGAGCCATTTTGACATGAAAATATCAATATTTTCAAATCATCTATTATTTGACATGCATTTTGGAAATGCCTAAAAAGTCTAGTTTTATCATGGTAACCACCGTAAATAATGCTCAAATGGGTTTAAAAATAAAATTTACGCGACATTATTTTAGTGTGTTCGAAATATTCTTGAACATCATTTGGATATTATTTGAAGGGCTTAACATGGTGAAACCACAATTTTTAGTCATTCCTAACATAAACTTCAAATATTAGACCATTAAAAAATTTCAATTTTCACCTCAAAACTTGTCGATTTCCAAAGGGAACACCTATGGAAATGAGCCATTTTGACATGAAAATATCAATATTTTCAAATCATCTATTATTTGACATGCATTTTGGAAATGCCTAAAAAGTCTAGTTTTATCATTGTAAGCACTATAAATAATGCTCAAATGGGTTTAAAAATAAAATTTACGCGACATTATTTTAGTGTGTTCGAAATATTCTTGAACATCATTTGGATATTATTTGAAGGGCTTAACATGGTGAAACCACAATTTTTAGTCATTCCTAACATAAACTTCAAATATTAGACCATTTAAAAAATTTCAATTTTCACCTCAAAACTTGTCGGTTTCCAAAGGGAACACCTATGGAAATGAGCCATTTTGACATGAAAATATCAATATTTTCAAATCATCTATTATTTGACATGCATTTTGGAATTGCCTAAAAAGTCTAGTTTTATCATGGTAACTACTGTAAATAATGCTCAAATGGGTTTAAAAATAAAATTTACGCGACATTATTTTAGTGTGTTCGAAATATTCTTGAACATCATTTGGATATTATTTGAAGGGCTTAACATGGTGAAACCACAATTTTTAGTCATTCCTAACATAAACTTCAAATATTAGACCATTTAAAAAATTTCAATTTTCACCTCAAAACTTGTCGGTTTCCAAAGGGAACACCTATGGAAATGAGCCATTTTGACATGAAAATATCAAAATTTTCAAATCATCTATTATTTGACATGCATTTTGGAAATGACAAAAAACTAAAGTTTTATCATGGTACCACTGTAAAAAATGCTCAAATGGGTTTAAAAATAAAAGTCACGCGACATTGTTTTAGTGTGTTCAGAAATATTCTTGAACATCATTTGGCTATTATTTGAAGGGGTTAACATGGTGAAACCACAATTTTTAGTCATTCCTAACATAAACTTCAAATATTAGACCATTTAAAAAATTTCAATTTTCACCTCAAAACTTGTCGGTTTCCAAAGGGAACACCTATGGAAATGAGCCATTTTGACATGAAAATATCAATATTTTCAAATCATCTATTATTTGACATGCATTTTGGAATTGCCTAAAAAGTCTAGTTTTATCATGGTAACTACTGTAAATAATGCTCAAATGGGTTTAAAAATAAAATTTACGCGACATTATTTTAGTGTGTTCGAAATATTCTTGAACATCATTTGGATATTATTTGAAGGGCTTAACATGGTGAAACCACAATTTTTAGTCATTCCTAACATAAACTTCAAATATTAGACCATTTAAAAAATTTCAATTTTCACCTCAAAACTTGTCGATTTCCAAAGGGAACACCTATGGAAATGAGCCATTTTGACATGAAAATATCAATATTTTCAAATCATCTATTATTTGACATGCATTTTGGAAATGCCTAAAAAGTCTAGTTTTATCATGGTAACTACTGTAAATAATGCTCAAATGGGTTTATAAAAATAAAATTTACGCGACATTATTTTAGTGTGTTCGGAAATATTCTTGAACATCATTTGGATATTATTTGAAGGGCTTAACATGGTGAAACCACAATTTTTAGTCATTCCTAACATAAACTTCAAATATTAGACCATTTAAAAAATTTCAATTTTCACCTCAAAACTTGTCGGTTTCCAAAGGGAACACCTATGGAAATGAGCCATTTTGACATGAAAATATCAATATTTTCAAATCATCTATTTTTTGACATGCATTTTGGAATTGCCTAAAAAGTCTAGTTTTATCATGGTAACTACTGTAAATAATGCTCAAATGGGTTTAAAAATAAAATTTACGCGACATTATTTTAGTGTGTTCGAAATATTCTTGAACATCATTTGGATATTATTTGAAGGGCTTAACATGGTGAAACCACAATTTTTAGTCATTCCTAACATAAACTTCAAATATTAGACCATTTAAAAAATTTCAATTTTCACCTCAAAACTTGTCGATTTCCAAAGGGAACACCTATGGAAATGAGCCATTTTGACATGAAAATATCAAAATTTTCAAATCATCTATTATTTGACATGCATGTTGGAAATGACAAAAAACTAAAGTTTTATCATGGTACCACTGTAAAAAATGCTCAAATGGGTTTAAAAATAAAAGTCACGCGACATTGTTTTAGTGTGTTCGAAATATTCTTGAACATCATTTGGCTATTATTTGAAGGGGTTAACATGGTGAAACCACAATTTTTAGTCATTCCTAACATAAACTTCAAATATTAGACCATTTAAAAAATTTCAATTTTCACCTCAAAACTTGTCGGTTTCCAAAGGGAACACCTATGGAAATGAGCCATTTTGACATGAAAATATCAATATTTTCAAATCATCTATTTTTGACATGCATTTTGGAATTGCCTAAAAAGTCTAGTTTTATCATGGTAACTACCGTAAATAATGCTCAAATGGGTTTAAAAATAAAATTTACGCGGCATTATTTTAGTGTGTTCAGAAATATTCTTGAACGTCATTTGGATATTATTTGAAGGGCTTAACATGGTGAAACCACAATTTTTAGTCATTCCTAACATAAACTTCAAATATTAGACCATTTAAAAAATTTCAATTTTCACCTCAAAACTTGTCGGTTTCCAAAGGGGTTAACCTATGGAAATGAGCTATTTTGACATGAAAATATCAAAATTTTCAAATCATCTATTATTTGACATGCATTTTGGAAATGCCTAAAAAGTCTAGTTTTATAATGGTAACCACTATAAATAATGCTCAAATGGGTTTAAAAATAAAATTTACGTGACATTATTTTAGTGTGTTCAGAAATATTCTTGAACATCATTTGGATATTATTTGAAGGGCTTAACATGGTGAAACCACAATTTTTAGTCATTCCTATCATAAACTTCAAATATTAGACCATTTAAAAAATTTTAATTTTCACCTCAAAACTTGTCGGTTTCCAAAGGGGTTAACCTATGGAAATGAGCCATTTTGACATGAAAATATCAAAATTTTCAAATCATCTATTTTTTGACATGCATTTTGGAATTGCCTAAAAAGTCTAGTTTTATAATGGTAACCACTGTAAATAATGCTCAAATGGGTTTAAAAATAAAATTTACACGACATTATTTTAGTGTGTTCGGAAATATTCTTGAACATCATTTGGATATTATTTGAAGGGCTTAACATGGTGAAACCACAATTTTTAGTCATTCCTAACATAAACTTCAAATATTAGACCATTTAAAAAATTTCAATTTTCACCTCAAAACTTGTCGATTTCCAAAGGGGTAACCTATGGAAATGAGCCATTTTGACATGAAAATATCAATATTTTCAAATCATCTATTATTTGACATGCATTTTGGAAATGCCTAAAAAGTCTAGTTTTATCATGGTAACCACTGTAAATAATGCTCAAATGGGTTTAAAAATAAAATTTACGCGACATTATTTTAGTGTGTTCAGAAATATTCTTGAACATCATTTGGATATTATTTGAAGGGCTTAACATGGTGAAACCACAATTTTTAGTCATTCCTAACATAAACTTCAAATATTAGACCATTTAAAAAATTTCAATTTTCACCTCAAAACTTGTCGATTTCCAAAGGGAACACCTATGGAAATGAGCCATTTTGACATGAAAATATCAAAATTTTCAAATCATCTATTATTTGACATGCATGTTGGAAATGACAAAAAACTAAAGTTTTATCATGGTACCACTGTAAAAAATGCTCAAATGGGTTTAAAAATAAAAGTCACGCGACATTGTTTTAGTGTGTTCAGAAATATTCTTGAACATCATTTGGCTATTATTTGAAGGGGTTAACATGGTGAAACCACAATTTTTAGTCATTCCTAACATAAACTTCAAATATTAGACCATTTAAAAAATTTCAATTTTCACCTCAAAACTTGTCGGTTTCCAAAGGGAACACCTATGGAAATGAGCCATTTTGACATGAAAATATCAATATTTTCAAATCATCTATTTTTGACATGCATTTTGGAATTGCCTAAAAAGTCTAGTTTTATCATGGTAACTACTGTAAATAATGCTCAAATGGGTTTAAAAATAAAATTTACGCGACATTATTTTAGTGTGTTCAGAAATATTCTTGAACGTCATTTGGATATTATTTGAAGGGCTTAACATGGTGAAACCACAATTTTTAGTCATTCCTAACATAAACTTCAAATATTAGACCATATAAAAAATTTCAATTTTCACCTCAAAACTTGTCGATTTCCAAAGGGGTTAACCTATGGAAATGAGCCATTTTGACATGAAAATATCAATATTTTCAATTCATCTATTATTTGACATGCATTTTGGAAATGCCTAAAAAGTCTAGTTTTATCATTGTAACCACTATAAATAATGCTCAAATGGGTTTAAAAATAAAATTTACACGACATTATTTTAGTGTGTTCAGAAATATTCTTGAAGATCATTTGGCTATTATTTGAAGGGCTTAACATGGTGAAACCACAATTTTTAGCCATTCCTAACATAAACTTCAAATATTAGACCATTTAAAAAATTTCAATTTTCACCTCAAAACTTGTCGGTTTCCAAAGGGAACACCTATGGAAATGAGCCATTTTGACATGAAAATATCAATATTTTCAAATCATCTATTATTTGACATGCATTTTGGAATTGCCTAAAAAGTCTAGTTTTATCATGGTAACTACTGTAAATAATGCTCAAATGGGTTTAAAAATAAAATTTACGCGACATTATTTTAGTGTGTTCGGAAATATTCTTGAACATCATTTGGATATTATTTGAAGGGCTTAACATGGTGAAACCACAATTTTTAGTCATTCCTAACATAAACTTCAAATATTAGACCATTTAAAAAATTTCAATTTTCACCTCAAAACTTGTCGGTTTCCAAAGGGAACACCTATGGAAATGAGCCATTTTGACATGAAAATATCAATATTTTCAAATCATCTATTTTTGACATGCATTTTGGAATTGCCTAAAAAGTCTAGTTTTATCATGGTAACTACCGTAAATAATGCTCAAATGGGTTTAAAAATAAAATTTACGCGACATTATTTTAGTGTGTTCAGAAATATTCTTGAACATCATTTGGATATTATTTGAAGGGCTTAACATGGTGAAACCACAATTTTTAGTCATTCCTAACATAAACTTCAAATATTAGACCAATTCAAAAATTTCAATTTTCACCTCAAAACTTGTCGATTTCCAAAGGGGTTAACCTATGGAAATGAGCCATTTTGACATGAAAATATCAATATTTTCAATTCATCTATTATTTGACATGCATTTTGGAAATGCCTAAAAAGTCTAGTTTTATCATTGTAACCACTATAAATAATGCTCAAATGGGTTTAAAAATAAAATTTACACGACATTATTTTAGTGTGTTCGAAATATTCTTGAAGATCATTTGGCTATTATTTGAAGGGCTTAACATGGTGAAACCACAATTTTTAGCCATTCCTAACATAAACTTCAAATATTAGACCATTTAAAAAATTTCAATTTTCACCTCAAAACTTGTCGGTTTCCAAAGGGAACACCTATGGAAATGAGCCATTTTGACATGAAAATATCAATATTTTCAAATCATCTATTATTTGACATGCATTTTGGAAATGCCTAAAAAGTCTAGTTTTATAATGGTACACTACTGTAAATAATGCTCAAATGGGTTTAAAAATAAAATTCACGCGACATTATTTTAGTGTGTTCGAAATATTCTTGAACATCATTTGGATATTATTTGAAGGGCTTAACATGGTGAAACCACAATTTTTAGTCATTCCTAACATAAACTTCAAATATTAGACCATTTAAAAAATTTCAATTTTCACCTCAAAACTTGTCGGTTTCCAAAGGGAACACCTATGGAAATGAGCCATTTTGACATGAAAATATCAATATTTTCAAATCATCTATTTTTTGACATGCATTTTGGAATTGCCTAAAAAGTCTAGTTTTATCATGGTAACTACCGTAAATAATGCTCAAATGGGTTTAAAAATAAAATTTACGCGACATTATTTTAGTGTGTTCGAAATATTCTTGAACATCATTTGGATATTATTTGAAGGGCTTAACATGGTGAAACCACAATTTTTAGTCATTCCTAACATAAACTTCAAATATTAGACCATTTAAAAAATTTCAATTTTCACCTCAAAACTTGTCGATTTCCAAAGGGAACACCTATGGAAATGAGCCATTTTGACATGAAAATATCAATATTTTCAAATCATCTATTATTTGACATGCATTTTGGAAATGCCTAAAAAGTCTAGTTTTATCATGGTAACCACTGTAAATAATGCTCAAATGGGTTTAAAAATAAAATTTACGCGACATTATTTTAGTGTGTTCAGAAATATTCTTGAACATCATTTGGATATTATTTGAAGGGCTTAACATGGTGAAACCACAATTTTTAGTCATTCCTAACATAAACTTCAAATATTAGACCATTTAAAAAATTTCAATTTTCACCTCAAAACTTGTCGATTTCCAAAGGGAACACCTATGGAAATGAGCCATTTTGACATGAAAATATCAATATTTTCAAATCATCTATTATTTGACATGCATTTTGGAAATGCCTAAAAAGTCTAGTTTTATCATGGTAACCACTACGTAAATAATGCTCAAATGGGTTTAAAAATAAAATTTACGCGACATTATTTTAGTGTGTTCAGAAATATTCTTGAACATCATTTGGATATTATTTGAAGGGCTTAACATGGTGAAACCACAATTTTTAGTCATTCCTAACATAAACTTCAAATATTAGACCATTTAAAAAATTTCAATTTTCACCTCAAAACTTGTCGGTTTCCAAAGGGAACACCTATGGAAATGAGCCATTTTGACATGAAAATATCAATATTTTCAAATCATCTATTTTTGACATGCATTTTGGAATTGCCTAAAAAGTCTAGTTTTATCATGGTAACTACCGTAAATAATGCTCAAATGGGTTTAAAAATAAAATTTACGCGACATTATTTTAGTGTGTTCGAAATATTCTTGAACATCATTTGGATATTATTTGAAGGGCTTAACATGGTGAAACCACAATTTTTAGTCATTCCTAACATAAACTTCAAATATTAGACCATTTAAAAAATTTCAATTTTCACCTCAAAACTTGTCGATTTCCAAAGGGGTTACACCTATGGAAATGAGCCATTTTGACATGAAAATATCAATATTTTCAAATCATCTATTATTTGACATGCATTTTGGAAATGCCTAAAAAGTCTAGTTTTATCATGGTAACCACTGTAAATAATGCTCAAATGGGTTTAAAAATAAAATTTACGCGACATTATTTTAGTGTGTTCAGAAATATTCTTGAACATCATTTGGCTATTATTTGAAGGGCTTAACATGGTGAAACCACAATTTTTAGTCATTCCTAACATAAACTTCAAATATTAGACCATTTAAAAAATTTCAATTTTCACCTCAAAACTTGTCGGTTTCCAAAGGGAACACCTATGGAAATGAGCCATTTTGACATGAAAATATCAATATTTTCAAATCATCTATTTTTTGACATGCATTTTGGAATTGCCTAAAAAGTCTAGTTTTATCATGGTAACTACCGTAAATAATGCTCAAATGGGTTTAAAAATAAAATTTACGCGACATTATTTTAGTGTGTTCGAAATATTCTTGAACATCATTTGGATATTATTTGAAGGGCTTAACATGGTGAAACCACAATTTTTAGTCATTCCTAACATAAACTTCAAATATTAGACCATTTAAAAAATTTCAATTTTCACCTCAAAACTTGTCGATTTCCAAAGGGGTTAACCTATGGAAATGAGCCATTTTGACATGAAAATATCAATATTTTCAAATCATCTATTATTTGACATGCATTTTGGAAATGCCTAAAAAGTCTAGTTTTATCATGGTAACCACTATAAATAATGCTCAAATGGGTTTAAAAATAAAATTTACACGACATTATTTTAGTGTGTTCGAAATATTCTTGAACATCATTTGGCTATTATTTGAAGGGCTTAACATGGTGAAACCACAATTTTTAGTCATTCCTAACATAAACTTCAAATATTAGACCATTTAAAAAATTTCAATTTTCACCTCAAAACTTGTCGGTTTCCAAAGGGAACACCTATGGAAATGAGCCATTTTGACATGAAAATATCAATATTTTCAAATCATCTATTATTTGACATGCATTTTGGAAATGCCTAAAAAGTCTAGTTTTATCATGGTAACCACTGTAAATAATGCTCAAATGGGTTTAAAAATAAAATTTACGCGACATTATTTTAGTGTGTTCGGAAATATTCTTGAACATCATTTGGCTATTATTTGAAGGGCTTAACATGGTGAAACCACAATTTTTAGTCATTCCTAACATAAACTTCAAATATTAGACCATTTAAAAAATTTCAATTTTCACCTCAAAACTTGTCGGTTTCCAAAGGGAACACCTATGGAAATGAGCCATTTTGACATGAAAATATCAATATTTTCAAATCATCTATTTTTGACATGCATTTTGGAATTGCCTAAAAAGTCTAGTTTTATCATGGTAACTACCGTAAATAATGCTCAAATGGGTTTAAAAATAAAATTTACGCGACATTATTTTAGTGTGTTCAGAAATATTCTTGAACGTCATTTGGATATTATTTGAAGGGCTTAACATGGTGAAACCACAATTTTTAGTCATTCCTAACATAAACTTCAAATATTAGACCATTTAAAAAATTTCAATTTTCACCTCAAAACTTGTCGATTTCCAAAGGGGTTAACCTATGGAAATGAGCCATTTTGACATGAAAATATCAATATTTTCAAATCCTCTATTATTTGACATGCATTTTGGAAATGCCTAAAAAGTCTAGTTTTATCATGGTAACCACTATAAATAATGCTCAAATGGGTTTAAAAATAAAATTTACACGACATTATTTTAGTGTGTTCGAAATATTCTTGAACATCATTTGGATATTATTTGAAGGGCTTAACATGGTGAAACCACAATTTTTAGTCATTCCTAACATAAACTTCAAATATTAGACCATTTAAAAAATTTCAATTTTCACCTCAAAACTTGTCGATTTCCAAAGGGAACACCTATGGAAATGAGCCATTTTGACATGAAAATATCAATATTTTCAAATCATCTATTATTTGACATGCATTTTGGAAATGCCTAAAAAGTCTAGTTTTATCATGGTAACCACTGTAAATAATGCTCAAATGGGTTTAAAAATAAAATTTACGCGACATTATTTTAGTGTGTTCGAAATATTCTTGAACATCATTTGGATATTATTTGAAGGGCTTAACATGGTGAAACCACAATTTTTAGTCATTCCTAACATAAACTTCAAATATTAGACCATTTAAAAAATTTCAATTTTCACCTCAAAACTTGTCGGTTTCCAAAGGGAACACCTATGGAAATGAGCCATTTTGACATGAAAATATCAATATTTTCAAATCATCTATTTTTTGACATGCATTTTGGAATTGCCTAAAAAGTCTAGTTTTATCATGGTAACTACCGTAAATAATGCTCAAATGGGTTTAAAAATAAAATTTACGCGACATTATTTTAGTGTGTTCGAAATATTCTTGAACATCATTTGGATATTATTTGAAGGGCTTAACATGGTGAAACCACAATTTTTAGTCATTCCTAACATAAACTTCAAATATTAGACCATTTAAAAAATTTCAATTTTCACCTCAAAACTTGTCGATTTCCAAAGGGGTTAACCTATGGAAATGAGCCATTTTGACATGAAAATATCAATATTTTCAAATCATCTATTATTTGACATGCATTTTGGAAATGCCTAAAAAGTCTAGTTTTATCATGGTAACCACTATAAATAATGCTCAAATGGGTTTAAAAATAAAATTTACACGACATTATTTTAGTGTGTTCGAAATATTCTTGAACATCATTTGGATATTATTTGAAGGGCTTAACATGGTGAAACCACAATTTTTAGTCATTCCTAACATAAACTTCAAATATTAGACCATTTAAAAAATTTCAATTTTCACCTCAAAACTTGTCGATTTCCAAAGGGAACACCTATGGAAATGAGCCATTTTGACATGAAAATATCAAAATTTTCAAATCATCTATTATTTGACATGCATGTTGGAAATGACAAAAAACTAAAGTTTTATCATGGTACCACAGTAAAAAATGCTCAAATGGGTTTAAAAATAAAAGTCACGCGACATTGTTTTAGTGTGTTAGAAATATTCTTGAACATCATTTGGCTATTATTTGAAGGGGTTAACATGGTGAAACCACAATTTTTAGTCATTCCTAACATAAACTTCAAATATTAGACCATTTAAAAAATTTCAATTTTCACCTCAAAACTTGTCGGTTTCCAAAGGGAACACCTATGGAAATGAGCCATTTTGACATGAAAATATCAATATTTTCAAATCATCTATTTTTGACATGCATTTTGGAATTGCCTAAAAAGTCTAGTTTTATCATGGTAACTACCGTAAATAATGCTCAAATGGGTTTAAAAATAAAATTTACGCGGCATTATTTTAGTGTGTTCAGAAATATTCTTGAACGTCATTTGGATATTATTTGAAGGGCTTAACATGGTGAAACCACAATTTTTAGTCATTCCTAACATAAACTTCAAATATTAGACCATTTAAAAAATTTCAATTTTCACCTCAAAACTTGTCGATTTCCAAAGGGGTTAACCTATGGAAATGAGCTATTTTGACATGAAAATATCAAAATTTTCAAATCATCTATTATTTGACATGCATTTTGGAAATGCCTAAAAAGTCTAGTTTTATAATGGTAACCACTATAAATAATGCTCAAATGGGTTTAAAAATAAAATTTACGTGACATTATTTTAGTGTGTTCAGAAATATTCTTGAACATCATTTGGATATTATTTGAAGGGCTTAACATGGTGAAACCACAATTTTTAGTCATTCCTAACATAAACTTCAAATATTAGACCATTTAAAAAATTTCAATTTTCACCTCAAAACTTGTCGGTTTCCAAAGGGAACACCTATGGAAATGAGCCATTTTGACATGAAAATATCAAAATTTTCAAATCATCTATTTTTTGACATGCATTTTGGAATTGCCTAAAAAGTCTAGTTTTATAATGGTAACCACTGTAAATAATGCTCAAATGGGTTTAAAAATAAAATTTAAGGGACATTATTTTAGTGTGTTCGAAATATTCTTGAACATCATTTGGATATTATTTGAAGGGCTTAACATGGTCAAACCACAATTTTTAGTCATTCCTAACATAAACTTCAAATATTAGACCATTTAAAAAATTTCAATTTTCACCTCAAAACTTGTCGATTTCCAAAGGGGTTAACCTATGGAAATGAGCCATTTTGACATGAAAATATCAATATTTTCAAATCATCTATTATTTGACATGCATTTTGGAAATGCCTAAAAAGTCTAGTTTTATAATGGTAACCACTATAAATAATGCTCAAATGGGTTTAAAAATAAAATTTACGCGACATTATTTTAGTGTGTTCAGAAATATTCTTGAACATCATTTGGATATTATTTGAAGGGCTTAACATGGTGAAACCACAATTTTTAGTCATTCCTAACATAAACTTCAAATATTAGACCATTTAAAAAATTTCAATTTTCACCTCAAAACTTGTCGATTTCCAAAGGGGTTAACCTATGGAAATGAGCCATTTTGACATGAAAATATCAAAATTTTCAAATCATCTATTATTTGACATGCATTTTGGAAATGCCTAAAAAGTCTAGTTTTATCATGGTAACCACTGTAAATAATGCTCAAATGGGTTTAAAAATAAAATTTACGCGACATTATTTTTAGTGTGTTCGAAATATTCTTGAACATCATTTGGATATTATTTGAAGGGCTTAACATGGTGAAACCACAATTTTTAGTCATTCCTAACATAAACTTCAAATATTAGACCATTTAAAAAATTTCAATTTTCACCTCAAAACTTGTCGGTTTCCAAAGGGAACACCTATGGAAATGAGCCATTTTGACATGAAAATATCAATATTTTCAAATCATCTATTTTTGACATGCATTTTGGAATTGCCTAAAAAGTCTAGTTTTATCATGGTAACTACCGTAAATAATGCTCAAATGGGTTTAAAAATAAAATTTACGCGACATTATTTTAGTGTGTTCGAAATATTCTTGAACATCATTTGGATATTATTTGAAGGGCATAACATGGTGAAACCACAATTTTTAGTCATTCCTAACATAAACTTCAAATATTAGACCATTTAAAAAATTTCAATTTTCACCTCAAAACTTGTCGATTTCCAAAGGGGTTAACCTATGGAAATGAGCCATTTTGACATGAAAATATCAAAATTTTCAAATCATCTATTATTTGACATGCATTTTGGAAATGCCTAAAAAGTCTAGTTTTATAATGGTAACCACTATAAATAATGCTCAAATGGGTTTAAAAATAAAATTTACACGACATTATTTTAGTGTGTTCGTAAATATTCTTGAACATCATTTGGATATTATTTGAAGGGCTTAACATGGTGAAACCACAATTTTTAGTCATTCCTAACATAAACTTCAAATATTAGACCATTTAAAAAATTTCAATTTTCACCTCAAAACTTGTCGATTTCCAAAGGGAACACCTATGGAAATGAGCCATTTTGACATGAAAATATCAAAATTTTCAAATCATCTATTATTTGACATGCATTTTGGAAATGCCAAAAAAGTCTAAAGTTTTATCATGGTAACCACTGTAAATAATGCTCAAATGGGTTTAAAAATAAAATTTCACGCGACATTATTTTAGTGTGTTCAGAAATATTCTTGAACATCATTTGGATATTATTTGAAGGGCTTAACATGGTGAAACCACAATTTTTAGTCATTCCTAACATAAACTTCAAATATTAGACCATTTAAAAAATTTCAATTTTCACCTCAAAACTTGTCGGTTTCCAAAGGGAACACCTATGGAAATGAGCCATTTTGACATGAAAATATCAATATTTTCAAATCATCTATTTTTTGACATGCATTTTGGAATTGCCTAAAAAGTCTAGTTTTATCATGGTAACTACCGTAAATAATGCTCAAATGGGTTTAAAAATAAAATTTACGCGACATTATTTTAGTGTGTTCGTAAATATTCTTGAACATCATTTGGATATTATTTGAAGGGCTTAACATGGTGAAACCACAATTTTTAGTCATTCCTAACATAAACTTCAAATATTAGACCATTTAAAAAATTTCAATTTTCACCTCAAAACTTGTCGATTTCCAAAGGGGTTAACCTATGGAAATGAGCCATTTTGACATGAAAATATCAAAATTTTCAAATCATCTATTATTTGACATGCATTTTGGAAATTGCCTAAAAAGTCTAGTTTTATAATGGTAACCACTGTAAATAATGCTCAAATGGGTTTAAAAATAAAATTTACGTGACATTATTTTAGTGTGTTCGAAATATTCTTGAACATCATTTGGATATTATTTGAAGGGCTTAACATGGTGAAACCACAATTTTTAGTCATTCCTAACATAAACTTCAAATATTAGACCATTTAAAAAATTTCAATTTTCACCTCAAAACTTGTCGATTTCCAAAGGGGTTAACCTATGGAAATGAGCCATTTTGACATGAAAATATCAAAATTTTCAAATCATCTATTATTTGACATGCATTTTGGAAATGCCTAAAAAGTCTAGTTTTATAATGGTAACCACTATAAATAATGCTCAAATGGGTTTAAAAATAAAATTTACGTGACATTATTTTAGTGTGTTCAGAAATATTCTTGAACATCATTTGGATATTATTTGAAGGGCTTAACATGGTGAAACCACAATTTTTAGTCATTCCTAACATAAACTTCAAATATTAGACCATTTAAAAAATTTCAATTTTCACCTCAAAACTTGTCGATTTCCAAAGGGGTTAACCTATGGAAATGAGCCATTTTGACATGAAAATATCAATATTTTCAAATCATCTATTTATTTGACATGCATTTTGGAATTGCCTAAAAAGTCTAGTTTTATCATGGTAACCACACTGTAAATAATGCTCAAATGGGTTTAAAAATAAAATTTAAGTGACATTATTTTAGTGTGTTCGAGAAATATTCTTGAACATCATTTGGATATTATTTGAAGGGCTTAACATGGTGAAACCACAATTTTTAGTCATTCCTAACATAAACTTCAAATATTAGACCATTTAAAAAATTTCAATTTTCACCTCAAAACTTGTCGATTTCCAAAGGGAACACCTATGGAAATGAGCCATTTTGACATGAAAATATCAATATTTTCAAATCATCTATTATTTGACATGCATTTTGGAATTGCCTAAAAAGTCTAGTTTTATCATGGTAACCACTGTAAATAATGCTCAAATGGGTTTAAAAATAAAATTTACGCGACATTATTTTAGTGTGTTCGGAAATATTCTTGAACATCATTTGGATATTATTTGAAGGGCTTAACATGGTGAAACCACAATTTTTAGTCATTCCTAACATAAACTTCAAATATTAGACCATTTAAAAAATTTCAATTTTCACCTCAAAACTTGTCGATTTCCAAAGGGGTTAACCTATGGAAATGAGCCATTTTGACATGAAAATATCAAAATTTTCAAATCATCTATTATTTGACATGCATTTTGGAATTGCCTAAAAAGTCTAGTTTTATCATTGTAACCACTATAAATAATGCTCAAATGGGTTTAAAAATAAAATTTACACGACATTATTTTAGTGTGTTCAGAAATATTCTTGAACATCATTTGGATATTATTTGAAGGGCTTAACATGGTGAAACCACAATTTTTAGTCATTCCTA